>JAUTBZ010167661.1:0-24141 GCA_032361785.1 Lepetodrilus galriftensis | reverse complement strand
CTAAAGGCTAAATAAAGAATTAAATATACTGATGGTAAAATTGGAAGGAACACCGCTAGTTTTTGGCAGATGCCTAACTTATGTGTAGTATTTGTTTTAAATTTATTATTTTTTAATGTATACCGTTTAGAACTTTGACATTTGAGGGTTACTTGCCACTGTTAAAACAGGTAGGATCTACATGTACAGTTTAATAAAGTAAAAAGTAAGCATGTTTTGTTTTGTTGAAAAGTAGGTTGTTCTTAAAAAACAAAAATCCATAAAATGTTACGAAAAATGTTGGAAAACGTATCTTGTTGGTTGAAAAGCATTTATTAGTGATTCACTATATCAACCGTTCAATAATTTAATCATTTACACTATTCCACTGTAACCACCTCAGCTCCATAACAGTTCTTGACATCACTGACACATTAATACAATCTTCTTTTTTTTTAAGAATGCCATCGGCAAAATGCTAAAAGTAATATGCCTTACTAAAATGATCCTCCAAATAGTAGTATTTAAAGTGAATTTAAATAATAAAAGGTGATGGCATATTCAGTGTTCGTTCAAATTGTACCGTCAGTATATCTAGGAACTCCCAAACCAGTCCAAAAGAGGTATCACCTCGTAGCAAGCGTTTCACGACGACGTTGCAAGTCTTATCCCTTCTTTAATCGCAATCTACTTTAGGAGGTGATAAGCTGGGTGATAACTTTATAACAGTATAAAACGTTATTTTGAGTTTATTTCCTGTGCATATGGTTGGACTATGCCATATATCTCATAAGTGCCACATAATATTATATTTTGTTACTTTATTGAACAAGTACTTTCTTTTGATCCTGAGTATATCTAGCAGGACTTGTGGTGGTGTAGAACCAAATCTCCCGGATTCGAACCCACATTGCTTGCCGACATCAATATCTTCAGAAGGTGCGGCCATAAAGCTAATAATACAGGTGGATGATTGTAAAATAGACAGTTATTTAGAATAAAGATGTTGAGAAAGACCGCGCATGAATACATAACAATTACGATGAGTTAGAGAATATATGTTAGAATTCCATAAAAAGAAGATGTGAGCGAGGTGAAGAACTAAGAATTAGTTTTGTGAATGATACTATCAGTGTATAACACCTGTCATCAAAAAGTCAATGCTATCTAGACACGTGTGACCACAGCCAAGCCCCGACCTTCCTCACATCTGTATGCCAAGGCGAGGCTCGAACTCGCTACACATACATGAGACGGTTCCCGGTATGGCGGCTATAGATACTGTATCTCCACTTTCCTACATTGTCATTTAATTTAATATCAACTATAAATGTCCCAGACAAGCCCGGGTCGCTTCCTATTCCTCGCCGTCATTGATACCAGTCGATATGATCTCCGAGCAGGCTTTCATCTTTGATATCGCTCCGAGAGCAGACTATGTTAATTTCAAATCAATTACGTTAGCGCCAAACAGATAGTATCATTCATAGAACATATGAACCTCCACGTTGTCACACGACTCGACTAACGCCGCTAACGTGCCATGCTTGACTCCATTTCAGCACTTCTTGTTGGACTCGTTGCCGTGCCGTGTGGCTTTACAGGCTAATGAAAGGTCGCTGTGTAACTATATGATAAGAAGGCGCATTACGGCAATTATGGTAATCACTGAGCTATTGACGAGAACGTATACCCCCAGTCTACAGTGCTAGGTAAAGTACGCCGTCTGCCATACGGTGGACGCAGACGATGCTTGGAGCAGAAATGAAACACAATGCCAAAAAAGAAAACTTCAGTAGGCCATAGTATTATTTGATCCCTAGTTCACGGATAGTTCTGTGATAGTTTTGGCTCGGGCGGTTGAAAATAAAAATAAATACATTTTGATATTTTAGTCAGTTGGTTGGAACGAAATTTTAAAATATAAATACGTATAATAATTTGAGATTATGAATGGTCGATTAAATTGTTCAGATTTGAATTTTCAGAATATTACTTATTAATAGCAATAGTTGCCAATAGAATTGTCAATATTATTGATGCATCAATTCGAATGTTCAGGTTGAAGTTTACACTTATTAATCAATACAGTACAAGCAACAACGATGCGAGTACATGCATTACTATTAATGATTGCCCGCTTCTTTGCAATGGCAGACCCATGCATCTACTATTTTAGAAGTTCCTAGAACTGTCTGACTGACGTCTGTACACGTATTACTAAACTATACTAGCATTGATACCTTTGTATATTTGGCTGATCTAAATAGGAATGCCTAATCTACTTTGCATAATCTTTAACTTCAAACGGCGTCTATGTTCGATACATACAGCATTTTTTTTTCAGTGCTTAAAACAGGTTGAAATAGTGTATTTTCTTCCACCACACATTGCAAATAAATTCACAAGCTGCAATATATGGTGCGGTTATTGTGTACGCGTACTTTATAAGGAGACGGGGTTCTTGGTCATCCCAGGTGTCACCATGCAGTCGGTGTCACCATGTACTTGTCATTATAGGTTTAGCTCTGCGGCTTTCCCCCGAACAACTTCAGATCTATCCCCCCGGACATCTTCAAATCTTTCCTACGAACATCTTCAGATGTTACTCCGAACATATTGAGATCGAAAGCAACGTAATATCTTAGTCCTCATGGAGAACAGAACTCTCTGGTGATGTAGCATCAGCAACAGAATGTAACTACCAGCGCCCATGACATTGTGTGTCGAGGATCCAGTACAACGAAAGAGAGGTGAAGAAACAGAAACCCTCACAAACTTTGCCGTGTCATTGATGCACCTATCCACGCGGAATACGATCTGAGCTTTGATACCTGTGACGATCTGTGGGCTGAGACCTGTGATTACAGAGAGAGAGACGGGATATGTGGGCTTTACGACCTGTAGACAGGCCTGCACAATACTGGATTCAGCCCGGGTCATGGTGTGGAGTTCCCTCAACTAGGAAACTAACACTCGCCCGTGGTCCATCATTATTTATCATCGTCACATACTGCCGAAATAAATGTCTTTCTCGCTACTCTGGGACAACGACAGCCCGCCATTATGTGTCGTACTGATAGTATTATCACGACTTAGTCATCGACCGTCTGATTCGGTCCCCCAGACGAGATGTCTCGAGAAACAGATCGGCATTGTACGCAGCAGACGACACTTGGTCTTATCGGCGACCATCTTGAATGTGAGCTGATATTTCTCCCCTTCTGCTTTCTATACCTAGCAAACCCAGATAAGAAGCTCTTTTTACCAGTATGTTCTCATGCCGCAATTGTTCTCGCTTCCTTTACGTAAATGCCATGTAATTTTCCAGTTTCGCCTTTTGTAAACAACCCGACACTTGTTGGTCGACTTCACTCCGCCTTATCGCCAGAAATTAAAACTCTCTTGATGAAAACACAAGATAGGAATCACTTCATGAATAGCGTAATTCTTTACTTTGAAGAAAGAAATACAACATACTTCTATTCCCCAGTCGACTGTTGGTTTTTCTTGCCAATGATATAAGCCAAGTTGACATACACCCTCGTAGACCTCTGACATGACCAACCTACGATTTAGGCATTGGCATGTGATAGCGAGTTTGAGTACACAGTTGCCCTTCGTTATGCCAGTAATGCTCTTGTACTTAGTAGCATTTTAATGTATACAATTTAACATATAGCCTTCTTGGTTATTGGAAATAGAAAGCACTTGAAATTCTTGGCGAGCACGTTTGAAGACGTACAGGATGGCAAGGAGTGGCAGTAGGCCTATAGTGTAGTACTGTGACCCACTGCATGTACTGGTGCTTCTGCACCTATCCACGAACATCTCCACACCTGATGACTGAATGCAGTATTCTATGAGTATACATGGCTCGTGGGAAATAGTGATCAGTCTTACACTAGTACTATACTTATATCTTGTAGTGGCTGTATCTACCGTTTATCTTGTACTGTACTTACACGTGTATTAATTATTTAATTCGCTAACGCTTACATTGTTCACGTTCATTTTTAGTTACTGAATTAGTACATCGGCCATACATAGAGAACTACATGCACACTGTATTAGTTACAGTATCGGACATTTTATTTATTAGCCACAACTACAAGCATGTCGACCATCTGTTGCCTATTAGTACAAGTTTACAGAGCTGTGTCATTTGAAACTATATATTTCTTAATTGTATATAATGTCAAGTGACAAGTGTTATTAAATATGTCACTATCATTGATATCTGGAGTAGCGAGGGGACTTCACAGCTGTTGGCGCCCGAGTCCTGAGTGTTTAAAATAATGTCAAGTTGAAGGTCATCAATATAAAATAGATAAACATATCGGTATGATCAGTACATATATATAATTGTTTGAAATGTCTATTGTTTAGTTTGCAAGAATCGTCAAGGTATACGTACGCGTCAATAGTTACAATTGATGAAGGACGATACCATCAAATTTGGATAATGATTAAAACATTCATACATATTTTCTAACAAACAATTTAAAGAAAAGAAAACGAAACCATCGTGATCAAATCACTGTCCCTATCGCTGTCATTTTTCATTGAACTGTTCACTCAGATCTGTTGATGATGTTAGTTAGGTGTAACGAGGTACGCTATGTTAGGCTACTCTATGAAGAGTATAATCCAAGCAGTGTAGACACAGCATGACTATATAGCGGTACGTGAGCAATGTATCGGTAGTGGTATTCAGACGGACAACTGTCTCTCCACAAAGCGTATACTAACTGTACAGATTACGTGTTAAATGCGATATGTCATAATGATGCATGCCTCATATAAAGCTCGGCTCCACTGTTCACCACTGTGTGCGCAGGTAGAGCCAACTCTCTGCTCCGAGTTATTGTTTTGACAATGTTGGCCATAAAACCTATTTCGCCCCATTACTCATTTGGCGTTCCCGAAACTATTATGTCCGGAGGGTTGTGTTTTGGCCCATTGGCCCGAGTTTACCCCGTGTTTTTGATGAACTCTGTTGAGCTGCCTGGCTTTACCGCGACTTATATAAATAATTATGGGTCTGCCGTTGACATACAGGAAAAACTACTTGTAGCGTATACTCCTAGTGCTATCAGTTTCATCTAAAGCGCCGTCAGTCAAAGATAATTGACAGAATCATAGTCACGCCCACAAATTCAACTGAAGTGGAATGGTGTTGTTTTATCTCAACGCAGTTCTAATTCATATAAAGAGTGGTCTCCCTTCCATCGTGTTTTTCCAATACCTCATTACCTTCTGCATGTTCTGTATTGCCCACTAAGTTAACATACAAGAAAATACACTACATTTACTCGGGCTGAACAAGTACGAGTTTTGGCCACTCTTAAACAACGTGCACACGTTCGACTCCAGCGTTTCATAGCTATGTCCTAAAACAAACATATTGTTTACTAAATCTTTCATTCCCCTTGTCTAATTGTGATTCCCTGGCCGGGGAAAGCAAACACCGTGTGTGTACATGGCCGCAGTCTTAGATGCACCCGCTTAGTACGTCTGTAGGACTTCTTTGACAAGTGAAATAGATACGGTCCTACGTTGTGTGCCTTACGTACCCGCCAGCCTCGTCCTGACAACTCGGCCTCGTCTCAAGAGGACATTTACATGATTCCATATCAAGTGTCGTCACTTTCAGACGAGCCTGTTTACCTGTGTGTATATTTGATTCTGTGAAAGTGCTTTAAACTCTCTTAAGAACTACAGGTATGGCCGGTAGTAGTGCTTTCTACTCTGCCTGAGAGAGACGTGACAGTTATTTTCGAATTCATTTAAGTAAGTCTGTATGATATAGTATCGTGTTTCATACGTGAACTAGTCTTGTCTATTATACGTTTCAAGTATGCTTCATGGAAATAAACGGATTTGCATTCATACAGTTTTAGACAAGTTGGCTAATGTGTTTAATGGAATAGCTGACATATTATCTTCTGAAACTCTAATTATATATGTGCACAGTGTTTATCTGTATGCCTTAGTTACAGTAGATTACAAAAATAAATGCATTCATATTGAACATATTTGACAGAAATATAAAGCACGAGTTAATACAATTATTGATATACTTTGCAATTTCTTGGGCACTAATCAATATTGTCTGTACAATTTGAGATCGTATATCTGTGATTCATTTGTTCGTGGTAATACTAGTATAAGAGGGTAGCTAGAAATAAGTTTGTTCTTGTCTATTTAGGATACATTTTGCATGTTTATGGACAAAGAATAACCAAGTTTCATAATTGACCAGTACAATTAACGTATTCCTACAACGGTCCTCATCGTCATCATTGAAAGCAATCTCTCCAGCCACGCCATCATCCAGTCATTACATTTGAAGAACGACATGTACATAACACTGCTAGGACAAGTCCAACTGCTGGGACAAGTCCAACTGCTAGGACAAGTCCAACTGCTAGGACAAGTCGCTATTCACGTTGTTATTGCAAGTGATCTGAAGATCAATTAGGAGAGGAAGAGTTCCTCAAATGCATACAGTGATAAAAGAAATTGCAGCAATGTCACAAAATGAATGATACCTTTTCCATATCGTCTTACAAAACACTATCAGTTAAGAGATTAAGAGTGAACTATTAATATTCCGTAGCTAGTCTGTGACGATCAGTCATACGGGACAGATACCGGCACGGATGTCTATCCTGGCGGCGCCGCTCAGATAGCTAATACACCGGCCATTTATCACTATACAACCCTCGGCTCGCCTACTCTATAATTTTGATCAAGAGCGCAGCTGCAAGTAATATTTAAAACGATTTTTCTTGTTGAAAATTATCACTTTCCCTGAAATATGCATTTTTTAATAATGCAGCTCTTTGTAAATGCTTGTGTCTTCTTTTGTCTTCCTAAATTATACCTATTCCCTTGAGCAATGTAATTCCTTCATTATCAAAATGATTTATCCGGATTTCATTTTTTAGAATCTCATACTGACAGCATGGTAATCCGGTTGTGTATCCATACCGATCGAACTAAATGCTGGGAAAATCATACAAACTGACCAAAACTACCGTACTTATCATAGTTAAGTTTACCATATGAGTCTATTCACTGTAAAGAAAAAAAACTTAAATATGATTTTTGTCACGTCCAGGCGAGTTGTTATTGGACGTTCCTAGTCTTCATTGGTCAGTGCATGTTTTGGAACAGGTAAAGGGCAAGAGCAGCAATTGCAATGTCCCTAACCAAGTTTACAACTGTAACCACAACTGAAAACCAGTAGGTCTAGCAATAGGTGTTGGTTTAAACATATTTTATTGCAAAAAAAAAGTACAAAAGAATTGGTATATAAGCCAGTGCGGCTTGTGCCGGTACCGCTCCCATTACAAACAAAACATACCATACAGTATTGTCAAGATCATAAATACATGTCAACTTAAGCCCCATGCACACCGGATCGTACGATGTCTGGATCGTGCGACTGGTGGCGATTTGGCAGAGATACGACCAATCGGCAATGCTTGCGACGATATCCATAGCGGTCGCATGCTACGATTCCTGTTAAGACTGGTGGTTGGTCATCGTGGAAAGCTTGGTCGTACAATCACCAACGCTAATTGTCACCAATATTGTCAGGTGGCACGACCAGTTGCATGACCAATCGTGCGACTGTGGGACCCGCGATCAACCACGACTGGTGGTGCTAGCATGCACGACTGGTGGTACGACCATGTAAGACCTGTCTGCAACCCCTTACGATTTTGAATCGCAGGTCATAAGTTTGAACATGACCATCGACCTTGCTGCGACTGATTTTGCTGTGGCGATCACACATGACCTCTGCGACCAGTTCTTATCCTGGCTGCAAACGTGGGCTTTTAGATGACGCAGTTGCATGAAACAGCCGAAAGTAAGGGTAAATCCATATAATATCAATGGGGTTAAAGGGCAGTCATGGTCCACAATCAATTGAAATCGCCCAATCATAATGTCTATTCCTAAAACATTATAAGGAAAGTTAGTGGTACATCGACATTGTAATTTCAGATGTTTATGACATGGATTATTTGGGTTACAATTAATTGAACCAAATAATATATTGTATGTGCTGCGGTGAAGTATTATACATCAGTAACCCAAAAAAAGAGGATTAGTTCGAATGTGTAAATGCCAACTACACTCATTATCACTTGAGATATACATGTATGCCTCCAACGAAGGGTGGTACAATAGATATGGTATCCATCATGCGCGTGTGTGGGATGTGTGTGTACGTGTGTAGATGTACCACCATAGCAAGTCAGAGGGTGCAGCCAGCATCCCAAGGAACCGTTTGCCGTCTTCCTTCAACATCCACATTGTCTAGGAAACCACGGGATTATTCCAACATGACTGACGCCATTTTGAAAACAGGGTGCACGTGCGTCTTTGAAAGTGTAAACCAAATGTCAACCGAAACAGATAGGTCTAATCGAAGACAAATGTCTCACGATTTGTTTGTGGTTCATTGTTTCAAGGCTGGTTCTCGGGGTATCGTCACCAGGTGATTCCGGGTCAATATTGTTTCAATATTTTTACCAATTATCACCCCTGATGCGACTGGCGGAACTGCAGAGATACGGCTTGAGAAGGAACTCATCACGTCCTACTCATCGCGGCGTGTTCACAGCTCAGAACGTCTACGTCTTCAACTGCTACAGACAACACTACAACGAGTGGACATTGGAGTGGACTTTCCTGGTCAGATCCACGACCAACATCTGCACACGGAACTCTGGAAACTGTGTGTTAATTGTTAAGACATTTGACTGATTTGTCCAATCCTACACAATGGGCCATTGTCAGTGAATACCAATATATCTTACTATCTGCATTACGATATTAAAAATAAATAAATATAGATACCTATCCAGATCCCTGTCTGTAGTCGTCTTCTCTCTCTCTCTCTCTCTCTCTCTCTCTCTCTCTCTCTCTCTCTCTCTCCCTATCTCTCTCTGTCTCTCTCTCTCTGTCTCTGTCTCTCTCTGTCTCTGTCTCTCTCTTTCTCTCTCTCTATCTCTCTCTCACACACACACACGCGCGCACGTGCACACACTATGTCGTTCTCTCTTTATCTCTATAGATACCTCTTGCCTGTAATAATGCATTATTTACAATACCACACTATGTTATTATGAATACCTATGAAGTCTTCATGTCCATATATTATACGTAGGCCCAGTCATAACAAGATAACAACAGAACTATCGCTATTCGTCTACCGTCTTATCTACACACACGACGTGTATCCCATTGCAATCACGTATCTCCGGAATACGTATGTACATATACCCTCCAGCACGAACTGCTCACCACATCAAACACATCAAAAGTATTAACTTTGACGTTTTCAATTTCAAACAGCAACACTGTCTTTGTTGATAACATCATCTTTAACAAAATATAAAAAAAAGATATGTCAAATTAATTGTCTTCATACCACACTTATCATATGTGTCTTGTCCTTGTACTACAGCACACCTATCAGACGTGTCTTGTATATTAAGACGTTGGAGACGTTTCTTACCTTCACACCACGCCTGTGAGACTTGTTTTCTTCATACCACACACATAAGACGTGTCGTGTCTTCATACCACACTTATGGAATATGTTTTATATTCACACCATACTTAAGAGTAATGTTTTACCTAAATACGGCACTTAGGACATTATATTGTCTTCATACCACATTAATGACATATGTTTTACCATACAGAGGTATGTTTTAGCTACATACTACACTTAGGAAATGTGTTTTATCTTCATATCACAAGGGACGTGTTTTGTCTTCATACCACACTTAGGGGACGTGTTTTGTTTTCATACCACACTTAGGGGACGTGTTTTGTCTTCATACCACACTTAGGGGATATGTTTTGTCTTCATACCACAAGGGACATGTTTTGCCTTCATACCAAACTTAGTGGACGTGTTTTGTTTTCATACCACAAGGGACGTGTTTTGTCTTCATACCACACATAGGGGATATGTTTTGTCTTCATACCACAAGGGACGTGTTTTGTCTTCATACCACACTTAAGGGATATGTTTTGTCTTCATACCACACCTGTGAGACGTGGCGTGTCTAATGCCACACCTGGGAGATGTTTCAGTGGTCCCGTGCTGTGTATTTCAATATTTCCATGTTTACCCACATGTTATAAGCTAGGAGGAATAACTCCCGCCGTACATTAATCCGTGATCGTCATAAATGGAGCTGGGGAAGTTTGGTAGCCATTATACAGCCAGGGAGTTTTCTCATACACTCGGAGAGATGTTGTATATTTTCAAAATAGGCTTTGTCTTTGTGAACGCATCATCTATAAATTTCCTCCACAAATTAATTAAAGAACAAAGTGAACTCCTTAAATAAATAAACAGTGTGACGGTTTTACAAATAAACAGAGCGACAGTTTCACAAATAAATACTACAACTTTGTTTGACGATTCCCGTGGGTACAAAAATGCTCCTTTGGTTTCAAACATTGGAAATAGGCCTATACATGTATCTGTTTCATTGGGAAATACAACTATGACTAACATTAATAATATAAAATATATGTACGTAGGTAGCTATAGAAACGAATAAAAGTAATTGACTGTATTCTTAAGCTTAATCTCACTCAAGATTGAAAATATGAAGCATATTTAATACTTGCTTTATAGTTTCTCTATAAGCAAATGTTTGTGGAATATGCAGGGTGTAACGTTGGTGATATATATTTGTAAATCGTGTGTAATCTGTAAAACATAGTATGTTTAAATTCCATTGTACGGAAGGTATAGTATTTAACACTTTGGGAGCAGGGAAACAATTCTTTACCACATAGTTGAGTGTGTACAGTTATTCTAAACACTTTATGTTATATATATAATACATGTTCATCACGTTCAACACGGAGAGATAGCGTGAACGGTAGCAGAGGAAACATAATATGGCATTTCCACGACAACACAAAGTATAAATCACTATACATATGATATTCCATTTACTGGTCGAACGAATATTCGAATATCTAACCGTGTGAACTCGCTCATTTCCAAATAGTTCTCCCAGCAATCCATCCACTTACTGGGGAAACAATGGAGCAGAATGGGTTTGCCGCCATATCAGATTGATGTTAAAGCCATCCGGATTCGAGCAGCGTATAAGGCACAATCCTAGGTATTCGTCATCTCCAAGACCTCCGTCTATTTCAAAGGACCATCTTAGCCTTGCTCATTGCTAGAATCCTCGTCTGGCGACAAACTCTGCAATTCTACTCCACTCTTTGTGCTTTACCGCCTCCTCACAGGACACGGGGAATTCGCCATCTACTATATTTGTTTTCACAGGTGTGGGGAGTATCAAGGAAAATCACAACACCTTGACTCACGTAGTTTCACAATGAATACTTCCTGGATATCAAAAGTTTCACCAGGAAATGAATATATTTTATATTTGTTTTTAAAAACATGAATACATTCGACTAATGTCAATGAATATTTTTTGAAGCAATAGTAAATGTTTTATTATTTGATTTTCTTTATTAACCAAAGTACTGTAATATTGGCGGATTATATTTTATGTTATACTCGTACCGGTATATAATCTTTTGAAAGCCTATATAAATTGAACTATGTTAACTGTCAAATCTCTAATTATATACTCTATGCTATCTTTCTCACAAGAATGTAGTTTGTAATCTGGCTGTCAGTTCTACGTAAGCTGAAACAATGACACGAGATAAAGGTTCTAGTGACATTGCTCTGGTTTAGGGTGAGGTGGGGTGGGTGTGGTGGTTTAGGGTGAGGTGGGTGTGAGTGTGGTGTTTGGGGTGGGGAGTGGGTGGTGGGGTGGGGTGGTGGTTGTATGCACTGTTATTATTTGCGCCAATATTGTATTGGTTTTACTATGCCAACAAAGCATATTGCTAAGTATAAAAAGATAATGCATAAAATAATACACGTCACAAAAATAAAATTAAACAACACACTGCCCAATGTGGAACAAAGTCAGAGACATTATTGATGAGAATTGTACCAGATTACGCCACCTTGAATCAAGTCGATCTGTCGTGCGACTATATAAATTATTATATTGATTGTCTATTTGTGATCATAGACGTATTTCCTATCAGAGATATAATCTGGGAATTGTGACACCAACATGGCATTTTTTCTCTCGCCAATTTAAGGAAGAACGTTTACAACACCACTCTTATTACCAAGCCTCACCAATGTTACAAACGTATTTGCTCAGAGACGAAATAGTACATAAGTATTAATAGAAAATACAGCATATATATTATTAACTTTAGTCTCTTCGTGAAAGACAATGAACATTGTGTAAAAACATTTGTTCCAATGTATACAAACCACGTTCGAAGGGCGATAAATCTTGTAGAAATCTGGGCAAGCGATCACTAAGCTTTGTTTGGAAACAATTACACAGTTGGAGATTCGATGCGGAAGAATTACGTGAGTGTTTTAGAACGTCACGCCTGAGCACCGCCCCTTGGATAACATTCCACGAAGGTAATAAATAGTTGTGCATTTGATGAGTCCATTATCGCGGGAAAAGCACAACAAATAGTTGGGCAAACACAGCGGTCGTTTCGTCATTAACGTGCGTCCCACATGCATGGTTCTGTCATCATTGTTGTCGTGGGTATATCACGGCCGTTTTTGACATAAAACCTGGAATAATGTAGTTTTAACATTCCAACTTCCAGCATGCATGTCTTGCAACGTTCCATGTTAATTTCCAGCCTTAGATATACTGTGCTGCAAGAAATCCCAAAACAAATCCTAAAATTAATATTTGTAAGAATGACTATAGCAACGGTTATCAGCTGGTTATGTTATTTAATCATCACCATACCTCAGGCTCCATAATTCTGAAATTGAAAATTGAATTGTGCCTGTAAACATGAAAGTATTAACAGTTGCAGCCCCTCATCCAGACAAGACTACTCTAAATACCACTTGACGTGCTTTACAATCCTTTTATACGTCTAGAAGCGCTGTCCAAGTGATAAACACATCCCTGCCATGTTGAGTACTGTCCACGGCCTCGGGGGCAACGGTTACAACGCAACCAGACTTTAATATCCAAACCCCCGGCCGTCAAATATCTGTCAATACCTACAGTGAGGACATGCGTTAATATACAACCATACTTCAACTATAACCACTGATAACGAGGAATTGGCTGCGTGTCTTAAAAGTACGAAATGATCACTCTGAATGTATCGAGCTGATTCGGACCTTGGCTCATTCGGACCTCGGCTCATTCGGACTGGTTGACTGAGGTCCGAATGAGCTTTCGACTGAGGTCCGAATCAGCCTGGAAAAACATTGAGGTCCGAATCAGCCAGGTTCGAACCAGCCCAGGTCCGAATAAGCCGACATTCCCTTCGATAAGATAGAAACCATTTATGGTTATTAACCAAACATGCGGTATAACACATTGGATGTGTGTATTATCTACATAACAAACCAGCTGTCTCCCTATGGCTTTAATGTGTTGTCCAAGCCTCTCAAGACTGTCAAACAACTAATGTAGAAAACATTATTTGGAATTTCACGGACCAATAACTCAATAACGCGTTTAAGATAGTCTCATTTTGCGTATAAGTAAAATGTGATGTTTGGTGTTGACGATGACAAACAAAGATAGGTTCTTAATGCTATTTAAAACTCTTTCATCCCTGGTGCGTGCGCCCTTACTGTGTATACAAGCAGAATTCTACATGTTCTGAAGACAAAACCAGATAAATAAATGTTGCTCGTCACACATATATGAAAACTCCACTTTGACCGTTCCATACTTTCGCTGAAATCTTGAACATAAAATTTTCTATACCAATAAATATCTTAGGGATGTTATTTATGGTGCGTGCATAACGATGTCCAGTACTTTCAGAGCGGTCCCTGGAAGGGCTCAGTTGACTAGTTGAGCCAATGTCGCTAGTAACTCTCATAAACGCCAGTTCGAGTTAGCCGGAATTGTCCTAATGGCATTTCAAGGAATTATATAGGAGCTCAGCAGAGATAACATCAGCTCCAGCAGCGCGTCCGCCTACACCCAGTGCTGACTATCTACAAGTCACGGTCACTGCCTGCCAAAATTGCCTTACACATTCTATATTTGGTATTTCTCTACTATTTGAAATGGTATTTGCGAAAGGATATTTGATCAACGACGTGACATATTTGTGTTAACAAACGACATATGAAAGATGCTCACTTTCTGTGTAAGCCATAACGCCATTTCGTGAATATGTCTAACCATAGATTATAATGTATGGTCTAACATGTTATGTTTATAGCCACTTGATTATGTCTCATCAATGTTAATTTCACTAGTTATTAAAATGTTATCAATAGCCTAGTAATAATGTATTCATAACGACATCAGTCTTAGACCGATAAGGACAACTATTATAACGTGGTAATAGTGTGTGCTATATCTACCGTGGAAACAACAAGAATTATTAGGGAAACACTATTTTCATAAACAAAACTAGACTAATGTATAGTGGCATAATTATATCAATGATAAGTTACAGAAAATTCTAAAACTAAAAATGGTACTACGTGTATGCGTTAAAACAATATTACAAATTCAAATATGTATGCCGTGATTACTTGCCTATAATAAAAATAACTAATAAAAACTATTCCAAGCATCATGTGAGCGACGACGACGACGACGACGACGACGACATTTCGTCCTTGACGGACATCTTCAGGTCTGCTGGGTATGTTACATTTGGCAGGTACAAATAAGGTATGTTTATTATTTATTTGTTTACATAGCCAATGTATACATGTAGATGTGTTCAAAGTAAATTTAAATAAAATGGAAGACAATATCCTGCAAGTATTATTTATATAAATTACGAACATTATTTTATAAAACACAATCAAAAGGTTCTATATAAAAATAAATTAGCAACATTTAACCCTTGCAATACTGTCATAATAACAAGTGCAAAGTTTACATGTGTTTTCTTATTGTAAATAGTGACTGCATGCATATACAATACCGGATTACATGCATATACAATTGGACGAACTAGTTGGTGTATATTAATACATTAATATTATACATATTACATGTATTGTAAAGAAATAACATGATTGGGTAAAATAGTCATTAGTGAGTGTATAATTATCACATGTATGTAAGTGCATAACATTGAGTAAAATACTAGTAGTCACTTTCCTGAAGAGTCCATTGACACGATCCCCCATGAAGCCCAACTGGTCATATGACTACCCCACCCATGGCGATGATAGATTTTGCTGAGTCATGATGACTGTTGTGTTTCGGTCCAGTGACTGTCACTAAATACCTGGGTGTGATCGGAAAGAGCGCAGCTAAACAAATCCTGGCTTACATTCCGGAGGTCTTCATTAGCTGCCACAACATTCTGAGAGAATCCTATTAGCCGAATGTAGTCTCAGTTATAGTCTTAATGTATGGCCGAAATATATGTTGAAACACTCAGTCTGTGTTATTTATCCTGACCTATGTGGGTACTCCTATTGACTCTGGTCTCAACCAGTATCTAGTGTACGGACTTATTGCAAGATTCTTGTAAACACAATAATATGTTGTCCAAAAAAATTATCAAATTTGAGATATGATGGATTCCGTATTAATGTTCTGATGCTACCATCGATCTTGACCATGTTTGACCATTGCCTTCATCACAGTTTCCATGTTCTGGTTCAACTGCATGTAATCATTCTAGCACACAACTATGAATGTAAGCTAGAGAATGAAACAATAACCGTGCTTCACTATTATACAATCAAGAATTTGGTCTACTGTATATCGGTAGTGCTCGAAACGTTTTGTGAAAACGTGTATTATATAATGCTAGCTCTCAGTGTCGCTAAATTACATTACACGTTACACGTTACACATTACACGTTCACAGACAACGATAAGCAGCTGTTGCGGCACTGTCATTTCAAAGAATTCTAGATAAACGACAAGACTATAAAACTAGTGAACGTGGATGATATGCACATGGTTTACATTCCAATAAATTAGATGTGACGATACCATGGTACCGATACCATATTACCTCTCTTCTCTCTTCCACGTCTCCCAACCCCCAAACTGACAGACAAACAGACAGACAGAAGTGCTATTCTCACCAAGGAGTTTCTTTCTTCGTGTATTCATGAATGAATGCCGAGTCCTGTGAACGATTGTCTGACAGAGTACCTAATTTATTTCTGAGATGAAAAAGATTTGACGGTTCATTTCCAGTGGAAACAGGAAAATAGACGTTTTTTTATTTTTAAGGGAGAGAGAGAGAGAGAGAGAGAGAGAGAGAGAGAGAGAGAGAGAGAGAGAGAGCGCGAGAGAGAGAGTGAGAGAGGGAGAGAGAGAGAGAGAGAGAGAGTGGAGAGATAGGGACACACGCACACACACACACACACACACACACACACACACACACACACACACACACACACACTATAACACAGACAAACAGACAGAAGCATCGCCAACAGAACGACGGGTAATTCAAGTCTGTTGTCAAAACAGATATATAAACGTAATAATATTTTCTAAAGTGTAAAGTTATAAAATTCCAACAGCGATTACGAAATCTTACGACAAAGACGCCCGGATATCGAGCAGTAAATTGTGGAAATTGACAGTTTTAGGGAAGCTGTAGAATGGAAGCTCCCAGAGCCTCTACAGCGGATGGTTTCAGATGATGGACGGGCTGTATTTTCGTTCATGGGTGGCGAACTTAGTTAGGAGGGTCAATGTGAAATAAGCAGTAGTAAACACTCCCATCTTTGTTTTCACCTAGTGTTGTTTGAGAAAACAGAAAGTCAACTGATGAGCGTCCATTACCTTCCAGGAACCCATCCTCGGTGTACAAGGAACTAATCAAGCGTTGAAAGACGGGGGACTCGGGGGGTCTTAGGGGGGACCCGGGGGGTCTAGGGCGGAGCCGGGGGGTCCTTTAGGATATAGATCACTGAGATCCCAGCCAGTGTATTCAATAAAGTATGGCGGAGGAAGTCCTCAGTTCCACCACTTGTTCATAGCGGTCATCACTGGATTGTGTCTGCTATCATGTTGTATAGGAGGTCATGTATGCTGACAGGGACCTAATCGTCTGGGCCAGTATTCTAAATTTCTTAGTCAGAAAATATCTATTTAAAAAATGACATTAGCAGAAAACCAATTAGGCAAAATCTTAACTTACGAACTTCCTATTAGGACTTACGAAGTTTCGAGAATACAAGCCCTGGATGTTAAAGTAAAGTGGTAGTGCAAATTGTTAAATTAAGTAAAGTTTTATTCTCGTTAACATTTTATGATTTACAGTATTATTTTTTAATTTCAAAACAAATAACATTTAGTTCATATTAATAAATAACTATACGTACACTATCAGTTGGCACCCTAGGGTTATTGTGGCGTGTTTCAGTATACTTTCATAATACTATAGTTAAATACTTATGACAGTGATGAGAATAATTATATAACATTATAGTATAATAGTTGGTACGGTTCAGATGATTACATCTACATAGCGAGTAGTGTAAATTAGCGATTACAAACAAACTGACATCCCAGTGGGTGTCTAACTATAGCAGTCTCCACACCAGATGCAGGTAATGGCTGGGCTCTTATACCGAGACGACAAATACTATAGAGGACATATTTAGAGTAAATAGAATCAGAATAGAAGTTACAGATAGATATGAATGGCTCTCTAGATCTATAGAAACCAAATTACATAATTCATTTCAAGCCTTTGTAAACTATACTAGTATACTGTAGTGGTATAGTTACATGCGATTTCGGATTTGATGCTATGGAATTTGATGCCGTTTAAGAATAAGACTAATGTAGTTATTTAGCAGTGACGGAGAAACTATTTAATATCTGTACTCAGTTAAAGTGAGACAGAAATAGACTTTGTCCAACTTATCTCAATATGTGATCTCGTGGGATGAACTCTATAATGATGGCCATGTAGAAATGTACCAATATTTGCGTGTAATTTCAGATCAGGCCCACATACACACACCATCATATCAACATGCATGGTATATTCACGCCATTATGATATATTGTCCAAAGATGTGCATGATGTAGAATACTATAGTAGTATTGTAATTTGCATTTAATATATACTTTCACTTCGAGCAAGGTCATACATAGAGTATAGCGCTATATACATTAAAATATATACATTATTATTTTATATTTAATAGTAGTAGTAGTAGTAGCAGTAGTAGTAGTAGTAGTAGTAGTAGTAGTAGTAGTAGTAGTAGTAGTAGTAGTAGTAGTAGTAGTAGTAGTAGTAGTAATAGTAGTAGTAGTAGTAGTAGTAGTACCACCATATAAATATACTAGTATATACCTTTCACGTTGGCCAAAACATGCAATTGTCACCACTAGTGTATTAATTTTATAGTATATATTTTGTTCCATTTGAACACATATATTGTGGATAGATGTGTTGGTAATAAAATGTAAAATGACGTTTATCTGGCCACTGAGACCACGTGTGATGATATTGACATTCAGTGACGGTGTAGAAATCCCGTCTTTCAGACATATCCCAGAGATACGTCTTTATGGAGAAAGCCGACACTGCACGCTCATCTTTGAAACACAGACCTTAGCTCATTGCGTATTCTGACACCTCCATTTCTGATGTAGATCTAGTTTTTCTTTATCTCAAATACTGAGGAGATGCTTCTAGTTTCGCAGTAAACGTAAAAAAAAGATAAAGAAAAAGAAAGATTCCAACGTATATCCGTGGCATAGATGTACGAGTTTTACAAAATAAAATGTATGATTTATGACCAGGAACTACAGATCACGGGATGCCACGTTAATATAAAACAAGATCCTAGTATTTAGTTATTATTTTAATACTAGCAAAACAAAACAAAGCAAAATCTATCATATTAATTTTTATTACGTTAACTATTATGGACCAAAATATATGTTTTCATACAAACTTCTTGAAGATATGCGAATAGAGTGCGTTAAAATTGTTGTATGTTTTAAATATAGGCCCCTATATATATAATTTATATTAAAGTTTTGCTGTCATTCTATAAGTACAGACGAAATATGCCGTCACCATACAAACTTCAGGAAACAATCTGGGTCGTTTCCAAGTTTAAAGTTAATTAATTTTGTGAATCCAAACTCATCCATTCATGGGTGAAACTTGTTGAGAGGAAATTAATCAATTTGTCAGTTTCTGCGAACTACGCACGTGCAGATATTCCAAATCACGCCGCGCAATTTAACCGAACTCATTTGTTTCACGTAGGGACATTTCAAAGTGTTTGATTAGCAGTGTCTGGGTAATTAAGTCACGTGATCGATTGTAATGTCTTCAAAGTGCCAATTTCCTTCGTTTGAACATCGCAATTTGTTTGTCAACAAATACATTATGAAAATAGCGTATTTACAGTACAAACTTTATTTGATTGAAATTCGGACTAGTTTAAATATTTACAGTTATATTTATTGAATTAGGCTATTAATCTATCTGCATGCAGTATTTTCGTGCATATTGTACTAAACAGAGTTTACGAATATATACCGAGGCTTTACATTTATTGATATAATTAGAAAACTGTTTGGTACAATAAGGAAACCAATGTCAAATTGAATTATATTAAGGCATTCGTAGCCGACAAAACTTGAAGAAGTGACCTATGTTGTGTCTACCTCCCAGAGCAAGACGCGTTCATGGAAACAGGTATTAAATAAACTCACTCCAAGTTGCCTACAGGTATTTCTTCTTAAAATCGCAGAATGTTAGAATTATTTTAAAGATAAAATCTGTCTGCTTGTGGAATTATATATAGGAGCCATTTTGTATCAGTGAGGATTTGAGTCGGTGACTGTTGGACGCCAGGGAACTAAATCCAGCCGATTACTGCGCGAACATGGCGGCAGCAGCATCAGCCTCCGCCGACTAGCCTAACGTCTAACTTCTCCATTTAGTGTCAATATAAATTCGAGATGATCATTTATATGAAATCCCGGGGTAGTTTTGGTATGTTCACAATTTCTTATCGACATGTTGAGTATCATTTGTTTTGACGCCGGGCGATTATACAGAGACTGTTAAATTAGAATTAATTAGGTAATATGTAATTAGGGTTATCAGAAAAGATCGTATTTCTAGATGGAACAGCGGGGGAATCTCAATGCTAAATGGAGATATCGCTAGGGATACCGCTTGCATGCGTTACAATGTTACCGGTGTACTTCGTACTGTCTATACGATGCTGAACTAGTCTCGGAAGTCCATCACTGCATGCTGTTCTCGTTGGTGCTCCGATTACGATACAGTGATGACGCTTTTACTTCTCTGTATGGCCGTTTTATGGCGATTTCATGAATAGAATCCTGACTTCTGGCCATCGGCGTAGCGCTCACAGAGCGTCGACAAAGATAACTTTCACCTTAATAGTTGTAGTCTATGGATACTGTCTTGCTTTCGCAATTACCATGTTTTAAACTAGATATTAAAAATGTGCAGTGTTGTATTGAGTTCAAACGAATTGTTAAGATATATTACTGAAAAGGATACACTAACACAAAGTAAAAGGCGTAGGGTCTATATTGTGTGGAACGATAATGATTGTTATAAAATTCACACATTTAGCTCTCCACTATTAAACTGTACGTTGTCCTGTCTTCCACCATGATGGGTACTACTCTGGCCACGGGGTGCTATGACTCACAACCAAGTGGAATAGTAGCAGGTTGGTCTTCAACTATTTATTTCCAGTAGAGTGTAATCAAATCATCATGCAATTCCCCCTGTCATATACATATATACTTCATCGTAAACTGTCTAGTTTTATATTTGACTTCCGATGTCAAACACACGTCCTTGCGGAACATCTCGTCATCGTGCACCTGCCTGTGATCTGTGACGTAACTGGCGCTCATCAGAGGTAAATCTAGTTAATGGATTAGGTGATGATCACAGTCTCTGCCCAGTGCCCAGTGTTAGTGTTTCATTAAAACCGGGAACCGTCTGCACTTTGTTCTTCAGTAAAGATAACAAAACTAAGTAGGCCTACTGTGACTTCACTTTTATAGCGCAAGATGAATTATGATGACGAAACAAGATTACATTAGCCGCTCCGGTGAGAAAAGTAATGCTTCTCTTTGAAGGCATCTCCTACTTAGATCACATGTTCATAGACGCAGAATGTTCTTGTATATCAGCTTCATAATTCTATTTTCTATTATTATTGATTATTCAATTAATTTCATGTGAAGCTGTGCGTGGAATAGATAGGTTTATCTAGACAGATCTACAACTAAACTTATATATGTGTCTCTGTAAACTATACATGCACATATAGTTGTAGACACGTTAATCCGAATGTAAGCCAGCGTAATGAAGGTATGCCCTCAACACTTTAAACATAATACCCTCGTGTAGCCGAAGTCTTAAGCGTAACAAGCCTGGCATCCGAAACCACTGGCAATTCGTTTTTATGTGGACTGTATAGCATTGTACATCAACGTCCAGACTCCAAATACTTATATTTAACACTTATCTCCGTAATAATATAGGCCTACTATTAGTGTTTTATGTTTACTACGGTGGACCCTGCTTCCGGTATAAGGTGTAACGATACTTCAGAATATATAGTTAGAATAAGTACTTGACAAGTAAAATATGTAAAACTTTGCATCATTACTTTAGAGGATATATTTCATTTGCGATAAATTGACAAATAACGTTTAGAAAAGCAAGTAATTTCTCAATATTAAATGTAGGTATGTTTTTATATTGTTATATACGTTTCTATTATAATTAAGACATGTACACTGTACAACTCTCTGTAGCTGTTAAACATTGATAACCCTGCCATCTAATTCTACAAATGATATTCTAATTTTATAATAAAATAATCTAATTTTAATAATAGCAAATACATTTTCATTAACACGTATTTATGTCTTGCAATTACCAGGTGTATTTATAAATTGAGATTAATTTTTCAGTCCGTAGAAGTTGTATGATACTAAATACATAGTTAGTGTATTTCTTAGTCTTGTGGCTTAAAGTACACGAACAACTGTAAACTAAAGCATGCACATAAGTAAATACTGTTACATTATTACATTAATTTATTCGATAAATGAAAAATAATCCAAACATATTCGTTAAAAAACATTAAAAATGATAGACATATTGTTACTTTTCTGATTAAATGAAGAAACTAATTTAATAAATACTATGAATAATAAACTCAAAGCATCCTTTTAATATCAACATTTCACAGTATCTATATATTTCTACTCACGGTGGTATTAATGTCAAATAGTTGTATTTGAAGAGCTATAATTCCGTGAGCATATACGCATGGTAAAGGTCTGGAGGAAGCCCAGACAAGTGTAACATTGGTTCCTGTCTCCAAACACTTCAGGACAAATGCAAGGGAGGCTATTCAGAATCAGGTGTCTAATTGGAACAAAATTCAGAAAAATGATACGAAAGATTCAAACAACGAGGTACAGAGGATTGAATCTTGCCACCTTGACGCAGCCCTCGCAAATGATGAGAGAAAATGTTCAAAGGACGGTCTTTGCTAATTGCTTACAATGACTTTGAACACGGCAGGGTTACCACAGGGGATGAAGCAAGGCCAACCCTAATGCATCCTTTGTGTTATCTGTATATAAACAAGTACATTATGCAGCCAGCACGTGACATGGAACCACCAATCGAAAATAAACAAGAAAATTAGCTTCAAAGACGCGCACCAAACGCGACTTGTGGCTGTGTGTTGTACCACCCTTACTGCACGTCATTTGGTGGGTGTCGAAACAGGATGGAAGCCATTGTATTCTCGTCCCCTCCCCCAAATATCACCCGCCGCCTTCCCCTTGGTCTTCTAGCAGGGGGGACTTTGTTTTCTTAACATTTCGATCTTCTCTCCGCCTCGAAGCGAGCAAGGGGCAGCGCGTTCGATGCAAATATCTTTCACATGTAGCTTGTGGTTTGAGCTATTGCGAACAATTCGGACAAATCGGAGAGCACATAATTGTATGAAATACGAACGCTGGAAATTTGAACCAGAAGATGGCCATCATGATGTTAACGTCAAATACTTGTATGTTAGGGCGGAGAAGGTCAAGGAATTGTCAACAGTGTTGAGATGTCTGTACACAGAGCAACTATAATTATTATATGATGTTGTGCAACAGAACAGAACAGAACAGAACAGAACAGTGCCGTTATTCACTCATATACCGATAACCTCGGTATGTAAAATACACCTAAATTACAAAAAAAGGTAATCACGGAGAGGGCCTTGTTAGGAAGTTTTTCGTTTCATAAAGTTCATGACAATAGCACAGAATACACTGAGACTTATCAGGCCTATTAACTATACTATACATGTACACTTAGAATGACATCCTTTTGCTTTTATATTGTAATACTATATCATGTATTCATATTTACGTCTTTTGTTTAACAACAATCATCGAAACCGTTTTGAGCTGGATCCACGAATACGTTTTCGGTATACACTGTACAATATATCCATCATTTCCACATGCATTTCCACCATGATGTAACTTATTATATATTATAATTGTCACCAATGTATGTTAGCAATCAGCACATGCATTTCCGTCCTTATGTAAAACTCGGAAATGTAAGACTGAAAGTGTCTGCCGTCAGAGAGATAAGAATGCACATCTTCAGGAATCACAGACATGTCATGCGTGGAGTACTATAGGAAGGATATGCATCGTGTTCCACTTGGATGACACTCTAACGACACTACGTGGGTGTCACACACTGAATTAATGACAATGTTGGAGATGATAGCACTCGACTCCTTCCACTCCAATGATATCACCGGAAACTATGACTGGCATAAACATATTGTGACTAAACATTATCTTTAGATATAGTACAGTCGTTAGAGGGTTGAACCGGGGAAAAAATGTTACCAAGCTATATTTGGTATCAAAAGAAGCGCAATGTTATGCTCTACAAGATGTGAAAACTCCTCTTTGATCCTCCTTGGGGAACAATTTTTACAAGACGATTAGTATAGCATGCTAATTAGCCTATAGTATATCGGTATGTCTCAAAATGCCAATT
>JAUTBZ010167650.1:0-10547 GCA_032361785.1 Lepetodrilus galriftensis | reverse complement strand
CCTCCCTCCCTCTCTCTCCCTCTCCCTCTATCTCTCTATATATCTCTCGTGTCTATTGGATATTATTGCTATCTATCAAAAATGGCTAGCAACGGAACCAACTGTACATACTTTATAAACAGTGTTAGAAATTACCAATGTAAACATACTGGCCCGAATAATGATATAAATAACAAATGTTTACAAAGAAACATGAATTTCTACTGGCCCTTATATAGAATACCTTTAACATTGGGAGAAATGGCCGGGCCAGCGGGCCAGCAGTAATTTCGAACACTGTTTACAAAGTCTGGTATATTTCAGTATCCTTATTTAAATCTATCTTATGGCATTGCAGGTACCAACGTCGGATAAATATTCCCAAACCCAGAGTTTGTAAAACAATCTGAACGAAACTATGGGCGGACGTAAAGAGGACACTACCAAAATGAAGGACAGGAGGCGACCTCTATCGGTCATAGAAGAGGCCGACAAGGACGGTAGCTCTCGTATCCCGATATCCAATGATAGCAAAGTGTCTACGCCGTCCATTGTGATTACGTCAGAACATGGAAATATTTCTTCAGAGCTTGCCGAAGTGAAGAAAACAGCGACAAGGCTGAATCTCAGCACGAAGAGGCCCAGTTATATAGAATGGCGAGCGGAATACATGGACAAAATACGGACTATACCCAAACCGGTGTTAATCGTTGACCATGATGAGAAACTCACAGTGGAACGGAAGAGAAAAATCGACGATGCTTTGGAATGGCTGCGAACTGAACTTGTAAGTTTCCTTGACCTTGTGCTAGGTTCCTATCCCATTGCGTTGCGCGTCATGTTCAAAGACACAATCGCTTGCAATCAATTAGCGGCTTGCAGTACAAGCGCCTTACCAAAGTATAGTCACTGTCTCAAGAGTCGTATTAACTGTTCATGGGACAGCGAACCATGTGAACCTTATAACCTTCGTGTTTTCGCGTAATACTTTTTATTATGTCTTCATATTGTGTGTTTCAGCAATCCATGCGAAATCTGGATCAACAGTTGGCTCGACGTCTCCTGTCTCTACGTCACGACATCCACCAGCTGAAGCTGCAGAGGAGCTGTGAGGAACATCAGGACATGCTGGAGGACGCCCAATCAGAGCTCCAGGAACTGGATGACCTTCCAGACGTCCTTGACCTTCCGGCGTACGGTATGAACAACAACCCGTACAAGCACCTGGGAGTTACCCGAATGAACCTCAGCACGAGACGCTTTTCCACGTGCTGACGTCACGTGTTGTCACACCACGTGGTGTTCGTTTTTCAGACATATGTGTTGTGCAAAGACAATCGACGATCATCGGTTATACTCGCGATATATTATGTACAGAAGGGGAGATAACTCGATGCTGTTCCGAGTGTTGCAACGGCTACGACGATGGCTACGGAAGGGGTGCGTTGAGAGTGGGAAGGGCTTGTGAGTGGCTTACAAGCTGTTTACTAAACTAGCCACTGTCTCAAGAGTTGTATGAACCGTACATGGGACAGGGAACCAGTTTAACTAAGCGGCCTACTCAACCATATGCTGATTGAACACACCTTTGATTTGTGATTCGAAATATTCCTGGAATGTGACGTAATTAAAGGAACGTGGGACGTATGTATAACGACAGTGCATTAAATCCACCAGACTAGATTCTCCTTAAAAGATCACTGCGAGACGAAATCAACATCTCTTCAACAGTCTTGTAGGCTGTGCATTCGTCTCAGGCAAAGACATGTTCTGGCCGTGGCAGGATATTCCGTGTACTAGCACCAACAGCCGGCGGAATACCATCTTAGCACGAGCAGAGCATGTGCATACAAACTCTTATTTCAACTAACCAACCAACATAACAAAGAGAGGTATCTACCGGTATATGGCAACCACTGTTTGCAACTTTGAGACTGTGTTCGAACAATCGGAACAATATCGAACATGTCTTATATACATGTATACGTGAATCAATATTTATATCAGACTATCGAGATGTATAACATCTATACATACAAGTGCTTTAATACCAATATTGCGGTGTCTTAAAACTTCCAACTTCCAACATTATCAATATCCATGAGAAATATAAATGTGCCTTTATTGTGTGTGTGTGTTTGTTTGTTTGTTTGTTTGTTTGAGAGAGAGAGAGATAGAGAGAGAGGGGGGCAAAGCGAGAGAGACATTTTAGCGAGAGAGAGAGAGACAGACATACAAACAGACAGAGAACAGATAGAGAGAGCGAGAGCGAGAGAGAGCGGGCGAGCGAGAGAGAGAGAGAGAGAGAGAGAGAGAGAGAGAGAGAGAGCTATTTGTCTATCAATGAGATATGATACCCGTTCTGTTTATTATTAAATGCAACTGATTACGGTTTGTATATATTATTTTATCCTACATTCATATCTTATTAAATAGATCCATTACTGAATGTTGACTACCCAATCAGCAGATAATTCTACAAAACCTATTCTATTTTTCTAGTTTTATAATATTATCAATGCAATCAGTTTTCGCCAGACATATATGGTTATTTGTTTATCCCAAAATCGAAATACAAACGCACTGATAGATTTTTTCATTCGCTACTACACCAGTTCGTGTATTCGGATCTAACTTACAATTCATAATATAACCTCAATACCGAGTACCGGTAAATATTCATACCGGGGTTATCTTCAGTGTATTCTAATTTAAACTGCGATGTCTTTGCCATATCAACGTCTTCAAAGTTATCTCACAACCAACTTAATTCGTAGACATAGAAACATTACTTCTAAATCTTCTTCTGTTTCTTGGTAATAGTAATGGTGGTGGTAATAGTACTAGTAGTAGTAGTAATCTACATTTTCAAATATTAGTATTCTGTTCTATAGTGTATGTCTTCTAATCACATGCATAATAATTATAAAAATATGTTATCTCATTGCAGCCACAGTTCTGGTCCCCCGACAATGTGAAGGAGCTAAACGCATAAACGCCATCGACCAACTGTTTAAGTCATCCCGCAGACCGATCGGGTTCAACCGGAAGCAGCCGCCTGTACCAACGGAAACGTACAGGGCGAAGCGATCCGCCGGAAATGAACCTTTCAGGCAAGAGACGTTCGCGGAGGACATTCTAGGATTGAAAGACGGAGAACGGTTCGAGACCGTCAAGGAGATGATCACGGTGCACGGAGTTACGTTACGGAAGATGAAGGAAGTGTACAAGAATAGAGAAGTCTTCGACACCATCATCACCGTGAAACTCGACGAGGACAACGAGACTGTTATAGACGCGAGCGGGACGATCATGCAGAACATCGCCTCGGATCTCCGGGAGTTCACCCACGAGCTCAACGAAAGTCAACTGTTCGATATTCTGATCCAGCACAACCACGATGAGAACACCACGGATAACATTGGTAACCGGAACATAGTGTACGACGTCCATATGGACAAACACAGCGCGGCGATCCCCATTGCTCTTTTAGATTACTTGGTGGAATCCGGGGAGGAAGTCAAGAGGCCGATGGCGATCATCAACACGCAGACGGGGGAGATAATCAAGGCCTGGAACAACCTCCAGACGTGTTTCCCCAACGAGAGGCACAAACTCTACGGCGGAAATGAGAAGATCGGGAAGCGGGAGTACGGGATAATACCTCAGTGTTTGGAGGTCCGACGCGTGGGGAACACCTGTTA
Source organism: Lepetodrilus galriftensis (assembly GCA_032361785.1). Taxonomy (NCBI): domain Eukaryota; kingdom Metazoa; phylum Mollusca; class Gastropoda; order Lepetellida; family Lepetodrilidae; genus Lepetodrilus; species Lepetodrilus galriftensis. Next base: position 6,864 of record JAUTBZ010167650.1, on the reverse strand, counting down.
TCTGGAGAACGACCTGGTGAGAGTAGTGGACATGAATCATTCTGATGAGTGGAACGTGACTCATACCGCCAGCTTCCCGTGCGACCAGACCTACAACGACTCCATCAACGGCGCATTCTCCCCCGCGCTTGATGCCTTGTACTACGGAACCCAGATCCAGAAGATGTACCTGGAATGGTTCGGGGAGAAGCTGATAGACGAGCTCGTCATGAGGGTCCATTTCTCAAAGAACCACGTCAATGCCTTCTGGAACGGGCACAACGTGACGTTCGGGGACGGAAGGCGGAAGATGGTGTATCCTTTCGTAGCGATGGACATCGCCGCGCATGAGATCGCGCACGGGTTCAGCGAGAGGAACGCACATCTGTTGTACGTCAGCCAGACGGGAGGACTCAACGAAGCCTTCTCGGACATGACCGGGGAGATCGCCGAGCTGTACCTCGACGTGGTGGACTGGAGAGTCGGATACGCCATCATGTGGCCGGAGAGGTCCATGCGATACTTGGACGATCCCACCAAGAACGGGCGGTCCATCAAACACATGGATAAGTACGTGGAAGGCATCGACCCTCACGGCTGCAGCGGGATCTACAACCGCGTGTTCTACCTCCTCTGCAAAGTCTACAGCGACGACCCTCGAGACGTGTATCGCGTGTTTCTTCATGCGAACAAAATGTATTGGCATCCCTTAACCAATTTCTCCGACGGCGCATGCGACGTCTTGAAGTCCGTCTACGACCATGGTTTGATTCCGGAACACTACATCAAAGCCTTCGCCGACGTTGGAATCGAACTCTGCGACATCAAAGACCACATCCTACATCTGAGGCACAACACCACGAAAACAGGAGTCACTGTGTCACGGACCATTAGTCCTGTGTTTGCGGTCGAGGTTCCTCATTGGTCGGCCTCAATGTACGTCCAAGCGTCCACGGACACGGGAGAAGACATCACGATTTCCTTGTTTGAAGAGGGGTGGGACAGGATTAATGAAGAGACGGTTCCTGTAATGCAGGACGATAACTTCCTCGAACACAACGTCACTGCCCTTTCGTCCAAGTATTTCTTCGTCCGGTTTTCCACCAAAAGTCGCAGGCCTCTCAAGGATGTGTCCATCCGGACGGGATATTTCTGCCTTGACCATTACAAGAACCGCAACTTCCTGTATAACATCTTCTATTCTTTGGAATGTTTCGGGATAAATATTGTCCCAAAGAGAGGCTGAAGAGTGACCTAAGTATTGTACTGATCGCCATGAAAACGCCCAGACCTTTCAGGAAAGTGCGCGAGACCTTTGGCGTACCGTCTCGGCCATATGATTGTTTTGGGGGATACTGAGCTCTCTAGTCTACTCGGAATAACTGATGATATATAGTTTTACTGGATGTGCATCGATGAGACCTCAATTGGTAAAGAACAAGTTGGTACATGTCATCAAATCTCCCTGAAATCGACGTTACCTACTTAACCTGCAAATGTCGTGAACTGAATTGCCTAAATGGACGATTCTATTTCTACGAATCTAATTTGATGGAGTTGAGAAACGTACTGTTTGAGGTAACGGGACACGTTACCTTCAACGTGGATACATTATGTGACAGTCAGCTGTTTGGAAAATGTCTCCATTATGAATAGTTATCGCCCTTTGTACAGGGTCATATTGATAAACCCTATGACAGTATTGAGACATTACTGTTGGGAAACAGCATGTTTGTACTACTTTGTAGGTGTGGTACCTTGTGACTAATATTAACACGTGTGGCTTGAAAGGAATTTAATTTCTCTTGAGAGAGGAGGATGTTGAAATGTTGACAATATGTATCGATGAATGGCAAAATAGAATGCGAAATATGAATGTGAATAAGAGACTTGGAGTGCACCTTCCCACATAGCCGTCAGTCTCCCACTTACTGGGCCAATCAGAATCCAGCTACGTTTAAATGTGGGCGTGACTAGATTACCCATCCGCTTGGAAATGTCCGACAAGCATATCTTAATAAGGCAATCATAACGGCGGTAAAGGCTTTGTATTGACGTATACATGGTATAGGGAAGCCAGGAGTGGGCCAGAAATGCCATCAGAAACGGCCTGGTTCGAACCTAACGTCTGGTCCAGAGATTACGAAACATTCTTTGAGTACGATTTCATGCTCAACTCAAAGTTTTGTTCACAAATTCCCATATAAAATTCGAGCTTGAGCATGAAATCGTACTCAAACGTTTCGTAATCGCTGGGTCTGGTTGCATGATTGTGTGACGAACCCTTCTTGGAAGGAGGGCTTGGTTTCACGATGTCCATTACTAAATTTATATATAGTTTATATAGTGGAGGTCGCGGAAGTAATGTAAATATAGTGTAAATATAGAATAATCAGTCGATAAATGGTTGCAAGTTAACCTTGTACTCGTTCATCCCAAAAGCCATATGATAATACATATGCTAAGTGGAAATACTTTGCATTTATAAATCCAAATTGGTCCAAAACGCGCACTTAGTCTATGAGTGTATCCTTCTTGTAATACACGCTCTATTTGTAAACGCTAAATATAGACGCATTCCATTTATAATTAACGAGTCTTGTAGATTAGTAAATGCTATAGATATCGCTGTGTATTGCTAAACATATTACATGTTAAATTGATCTAATTTGCTTAAGAGGTTGAAGCACGTACACTAGTTAATGAATGTGTAACGTCTTGTAACCTATTACAATGTATTATAAGATGGTATCATATTGGTATAGCAACCATATTACTGCGTCTCTAGTATGTTTATAAATGCCAGCCGAAATATATGGGACTCTCTCCATGCTGAAGGCAACTGGAGATGCCCTAAAGAGTTGTACATGTGTCGAATTCAGCACGGGGAGAGTTAAAGACGACAACTGTTTATGTTGCCTATATATATATATCAGCTGTTGCTTTCTATTACCGTAGAGTTACGACGTCTGCGTACAATACAAAATAACATCTGGTTTCATACTTCAGTTTTTCGTTGGCGTGAAAACTAATAAACTAGGAACAGCAAACCACTCTGTCTTTATGTCCACGTGGTTGAAATGTTGCCAAAGACAAAGAAAAAACTCTAAATACCAAGATGTATAACGCCTGAGAAAAAACTTCGTTTGGGGAGAACCTGCACAGTTGCAATTAGAAGAACTTGGCACAGCTGACTGCGTGCATGCATACACGACTCTGTTGTTGTAGATGTTGCAGATGTTGCAGATGTTGCATGTGTTGCGTGAATTTACTAACGAGTATACAGCCCTGTCAGTGGGGTCGACTGTGAAGAGCAGCATCTGTTGATGAAACATGTGTAAAGTAGAAGACAACCTCTGAAATTCACGACCATTGCCTTTGACGGATGTTACGCAGGAAATGGCCATACGTTTCAGAGGATGACTAAATGATAGAACGTACAATATTGCTTCTCAGGCGAACATCTGAAGCACTATACTGACATGACGATGTACATGAGTATGGAGATATATAAATATGTTGATTAAATAGTATTGGAGTTTGTTTTTTTGCAGCGCGGACATGGACACGATAAGATCTAGTATCATACTCATAGCTACGATCTATATATGAGTATTACTAGCTGAATGTGTATATACAAATGCCGAGATCAATTGTGTGTGTGTGTGTGTGTGTGTGTGTGTGTGTGTGTTTGTTTGTTTGTTTGTTTGTTTGTGTGTGTGTGTGTGTTTGTTTGTTTGTGTGTGTGTGTGTGTGTTTGTGTGTGTGTGTGTGTGTGTGTGTGTGTGTGTGTGTATGTGTGTGTGTGTGTGTGTGTGTGTGTGTGTGTGTGTGCTACTGACTGTCAGAGATAACGAGAGAAAAAGGGAGAGAGAGGAAGAGAGAGTGAGAGCAGTTGGACTAATGGCCGGGCGAGCAGCGAAATTTACAAACATACCAGGCCTATAAGCTTTTAAATGCAATACCATCTCTCCATAAACTTTCCCCCACATAGAAGTCATATCATAGTAGTACTGTCCACCAGAGTTTGTAACGTACTCTATATCCAGTATGTATCACAGATCGGGTATGCATATGTCTGTCTATACGTGCGAGTATGGGAAGCTATAAAGGGTTAATTACCAGGAACACCATGATCAAAGATTATAAATGAAGGAAATTGAAACCCCAGGTGATAACGGATGCACTTAGTAAACTTCCTGCCAGTGATTATGGCCTCACTGGCTCACCATAACTAGTAGTATTGACAGCAAGCGGGATTCCCGTCTACAATATTGTAGTTTCTTAATGGATATCATCTTTTACTTGGTTGCATGCCGTTACGAAATCGCTGTTTCATAATGATGGCAAAGCATCTTCCTGTCTTTGATTTACTAGAATGTGCACATTACAATATTGATCAATCCCGGATGAAGGAATGCAAGATGTTCTCATATATATGGAGAGATGTTTACCCGGTGATTAAACAGACATAGAAAAATAGAGAGACAGACAGACAGACAGAGACACACAGAGAGAAAGAGATACACACAGACAGAAGCAGAGATAAATAGAGAGAGAGAGAATGTGTGTGTGTGTGGTATGTATGTGTGATATGTGTGTGGTGTATGTGTGTGTGTGTGTACGAATGAATAGAGAGACAGAAATATATAACATAGGAGAGAGAGAAAGAGATAAAGAGAGGGAGGGAGATAGAGTGAAGGAGGGAGGAATAGGAGGGTGGAGAGTGGATAGAGAGATATAAAGAGTGAGCGAGCGAGAGAGAGAGAGAGCGCGAGCGAGCGAGAGAGAGAGAGAGAGAGAGAGAGAGAGAGAGAGGGGGGGGAGGTGAGAAGTAGCACGTACTAACCATACAGACAAGTAACACATACAATGATGTAGCACAAGACCTAACTACGGGTTTCTTGGCACCAAATAACTGCATGACAGATAACCTACCTCATTTTATATTTACTGTTGATGGAAAATCGTAGTCGTATTACCTACAGAAAATTGTCCAATCGTGTTCATGGTTTGATTAAGCTGTGTATTTGACATTTGGTCCGTTTTTCAAAAACCACCAAATGCTTCTCGGGGGAAAATCGAAGCTGATTGGACCGGACAAGACGCCTGTCTCCCAGTCCAAGACGTTCAATACAAATACTCCCGACCTCACAATCCCACTTGTTTTCCAGAGTCCTTAAACAGAAAAAGAGTTAACCAAACGTCAGCCCTCTCCAATAAACGAAAACTGTAATAGTCCACTCGCTAACTGCAAAATGCCATTCATGAACAGTTAGTTAAAGAAGTATAGACGGCACCGTTATCGACCAGTTAACACGCTACTCGGCACAGTCTAGAGGAGTTAAAGGATAATTTTAGTCCTTAATAAAACCAATGGTTTTGATTCTTTAACCGCGATTAAAAAGTAATCATTCTTTGGAGCCGTTAGCCGAAGCAAATCGTCTTAATCAGGTTGAGATGTAAACGGGGGAGCTGACAAGTCGCTAGCCTAACAGACACATCTCGGGGTCATCTCCGGTCATCCCGTGTTCTCGAAATCGTTAAATGACTGGTCATTGTTATGACCCCCAACTTTACTTCCAATTACCAATGATTGCGCATGATGGTCGTCTTCAGACTTGACCTTTCGTCTAGGAGGTCATGCTGGTTGTAACTGTGTTGACCACGTCACAGCCAATCAGAGGACAGGGTTTAAGCTCGTATTCCCTCCTAGACGCTACCGCGATTACTGGTTACGGGACGTTCGACGTTCTTGAGGCAGTTAATGCATGGCGCTGAGTCGTATTGATTTTAAAATTGTACACTGATTCACGATTACCGCCCAGAGCATGGAGATTAAAGAAGATTTATATTTTGAAAAGCATATGTGTAGTGCCGTTGGGATGTCTGTGTTGTATAAATGGATACTTTTCAATACAAGGGGAATTGTTGTCGATGGTTTCAGAAGCATTCTAGGGTGGATGATTGCAAATTAATATCTATGTTCTCATGACGGGAATATATGTATTTTGGTATATGTACAGAGTTCAGCATCCAATCAAGAACTAATGTTCAAATATAACAGAAATAAGAATGATAGACAAATAAAAACGTAAAATAGTCAGATTTTATTTTCGAATTTATATGTCATCATAAACGATTATGACCTGTTTTTAATGCCGGGGTTCCTTTATTTTAATAGTAAACGTTCCAATTATTTTTTTTAATATTTTTTTTTTTTTTCTTTCATAAAACTATGCATATTCAACTGTATACACTGTTCCAAGGTCACTAACCTAATAACCATAACACTAGCCATCATTAAACCATGCCTCATCGTCAATACGTCCACAACAAGTACTATCATTATAGTGTCGACACTCATCTGAAAAAGAACCCAATCATGCTGTAAACCACGAGGTTGTAAATAATCTTTCTGGGTGAACTGCATATTTTTTACATTATCTAAATTGCATCCATGTTCTGACTTGTCAGGTTACCATTACAGAACGAGGTCGTTACACGACAGATCATAAGAAGAGTTTCCTTCTTTAGATTACTTGGTTGGCAGTCAAGTCGTGCTATGCTTGCAAAGTATTACTGACGGTATACAGAATTTGCTAGATATGGAAATTCCAGCAATTCGCAATACGGATTGTCAATTTGTCTTATATCGTATGAATAATAATACGTGTATCGATCACGGACCTTCTCTCTGGCACTAAGAACGTGTATTTTCTGTAAATAACTGTTGCAGTGTTTTGCATATACGTCATGTTGTTACTGTCATACTGAGCTGCATGATAAACAGACAAGATATATGTTAGAATCCGGGTCTAAAATAAACAACTGATCAATTTAGATATGGCAATATTCACGGGGGGGGGGGGGGGGGGGACCCCC
>JAUTBZ010167639.1:0-10547 GCA_032361785.1 Lepetodrilus galriftensis | reverse complement strand
CTACGCCCCTGAATCCAGTACATATACATGTATTGTACGGCTAATTCCCATATTGTTTGTGTACACCAATCATTATTCATGGTTTTACAGGTTTTCCTCCCTCACTAAGCAATCCGTTCATATTTACTGTATTACTGTATATCCGTGTTAACCACCACCACTGCTATATATTATATGTTACAGTATCTAACACATACTAAATCAAAGCAAACAATATATCCACATTTATTGGCCATGTTAGCACATAGCGATTGACCTCCAAACACAAAGTTTTATGAGATAACCCTTCAATTACAAAGCCAGCATGTCGTAAACCAATCGAGCTTATGTATCGAAGGCAGCCTTGCCGAGATCTCCATCGACCTCTGACCTCTGAAGATGTCCGTGTCACCTGTGGATGAGAGCCTCTCGTAGATAAGACAAAAACCCAGCTGATAATCTCCCCTTGATGTTTAGAGACACTGCTTCAGGGTTGTCTCTCCACGTCATGTGTTGGAGTTGGTCACTGGAGGCTTGAGCGGTCCATACCATGAGTTACTGTCCAGGAAATCGGTCATTTATATGTGAGATAATCTATGTGAATAATAACAGGTGTCGGAGCTCATATCTGAGACTGTCAGACATAATTAGGATATATAATAAGCCTTTACCTACCTATAGTCGTTTTTCAGTTTGGGAAAATACGAATCGGAAAATAATTAAAATTAATATGAATGGTCATTGTAATTTGTATCTGATTTATTGTATTCCAATATTTATTTTCATTTTGAAATATGTTAATAAATTTAAATATATTACGTTATAAATTAAAATTTGTAACGCAGTAATTTTTAAACTATCAATTGTAATTATATTTCTATAACTAAAAAACTAGACATTGGTACAAATAATGTATAATGTATATTCATAAACAAAATTATTATTTTCTTGTCATGTCTATTAACAAGTCAAATGTATATATAGATAATTTGTGTTACCAACTTTAGTGCTACAGTGATTGTTATTTTGACATACTTTGAGTTTGAATCCCATTCAGGATTCTAGTGTCTTCTCCGTCATGAAAAACAGTATTTGGAGAATATTTAAATGCAAGTGTCTGTTATTGTAGTGGGCCCTATTCTGTTTCAGCCTTGGATCTTTATTATTACTGTAACACCATTGTAGATGTTTCTCCAACAACTACACATAATAGGAAATACAACTTAGAATATTCTTTCACTCATTCACTCATTCATAGCTAGCTAGATAATGTCTCAACATGAAATTAATAATATTTCATCTTTTTGAGTTAAGTTTTCTTCCTAGTGGCTATCTTATAAATTTGACTATTTTGATGCAATCCAATTTTCTGATAACGTCTTCCTTGTATGACCCAGAAAGGAAAGGGCAGATAATCCTTTGATCTCGATCAACACACAAGAAGATGACCTGTTTTCTGTTGTGAGATAATGCGCAGGTTTATCGGGTAGTTGCAAAGCTAGATAGCAGACAAGTGTGTGCATGGCCAGATAAGGAACAAGTGTGTGGAGACTAGAGGCTTGGCCATGAAGTATTAGCACCTTACCTTCCGATTCACCTCCAGAGAATACGGGGCGGGTGTTAGGATGGTGGTAAATCATCGGACTTCAGAACCAAAGGTTCCGCATTCATACCTGCCCCAAGAGCCAGGGTATCGTTTCTCGAAGCTCTCTTAGCCGCTAAAGTACCATAGCACTCTCTTTGCCGATAGCTAACACATTACTAAGAGAGTGCTATGGTCCCTTAACGGCTAAGAGAGCTTCGAGAAACGATACCCTGGCGTCTATTTTCTTGGAAGTCACACTTCCAATGGGACCATGATTGGGATTCAAACTCAAATACTAGTAGTCTGTCAAACTAACAATCACTGTAGCCCTAAACTGTTGAATGTGCATTCCACATGGACCCATCTGTACAGTGCAAATCATTGGTTTGTCGGTACCAGCCTGTGCTCGCAGGTTTAATCCAGTACTCAGTTCTATGGGTGTTGGAGGTTTTCTCCTGCAATAAACTGACAAGATGCGATATGAGTGAAAGAATTATGAAAGCAGCTCTGAACCCCAATTCAAACACCACAAAATATATGTGTACATTGTCTATAAATGTGGGCAGAAGTTCTGTGTATCTCGCATCATGACATCATACATTGTAGATGGTATGCATGTCATGCTAATGTCACAAGTGCTGTTTTAACTACTACCATATTTGCATCATTAACATAGGAGAGGACTATAATAAGTGTTTCACTTCTGTCTAATCCTGGTGAATTTGACTCAATAATTGAAATCAACATATATATTATTCACAATATAAGCAGCAACCTACCTCACTCAATGGTACCAAGGCTCCAGACTAACATTTTGAGTTACTTGCCCGTAGAGCAAGTCATAGCAAGTTGCAATGGCACCAAAGGTGGTAAATATTAAAAAGTAGGTTGCCTGCAGTACAATTTAGCTTGCCCCTGTACGTCGGGCATATGTTAGTCCAGAGCCCTGAGTACAGATTATCTTCGGAAGATACTTAATTAAAACTACAACATATTTTACTCCAGAAATCCTCGTACATCATCAGTTAGCATCTAGAAGTATCCTCCATGCATGGACTCCACCAAATATATAATAGTAAAAATACAATATGATATATGCCTTGGTGGAAATGAGTTCATCACTTGCAGATACACTCCTCCCTTCACACTCTCTCTAGGAAACAGCTGTATCCTCCTCTCAAATTAAAGACAAATGTCATTCTTCAGGAAAAATACCATATTTAACCCTCGGTCTACTGGAGACAGCTGGAGGTGCCGTATACGGAAGAGTTAATTCATCAATTATGCAGGATGTGAGCTGAACGTTGTAAAAACAAATATATTGCCATTTATAAAATTCACTACATATTAGCATTTGGAATTTACAGATACAATTTTACAATATTATATTTTTTATAAACATTTTTTCATGTTAAATATGAATATGTTGAAAGTTCTGTATACAGTTAATATTTGGTTAAATATACTTATATATACTTATGGATTATTATATATATATTGTTAAATATATTTAAAATATACTAATATTATTTCAGCTTTTTCTAGTTATCTTGTATTTTGATAAGACTATCTAGCTTCTCCAAAGTTGATCTCTGCTTGGCTTCACTTGTAGTCAAAGTAACCTTGAAATAGACACACGCTCACTTCCTTTATCAGCAAACATCTGTCATTTCTCAATGAGCATTTAATAGAAACACAAAAACACAGAACAGTATCAATAATACCCTTAATAGTACAAAAATACCTTCTTTTTTTAAAATTTGTATTTAAGAAAATCTTTCTTTGATGTCTACAGATGTGAGGAGCTGGAGTTTGGGGAGGTTTCGGAGCGTCAGCCATGGGTGTTTACCCAGACAATATTGTGCACCTTTATGATGTGAAATATGAGTGGAATGAGCATGTGTGTAAGTACACAAGGCTAAGCCTGCCTAATGGTCTCCAACCATCATCACAGTGAAATTGACGCGAAATGGGCGCCGGCCATGTCAATCATGTATGAATGTAAATACAAACACCCTTTTCTTTGGCTCAATAACCATTTGACACCAAAGGTAATGTTTTTGACAAAGCAATTTCCATCTTTTATTAAAGTGTCAGTTTGTTTTTCTTTCCGTCTTCGTTTACCTGTTAATTTAGTAATTTGTGGTTTTTGCGGTTTTATGGTTTTATATCGGGGGATGAGGCGTGGGTGCCCCGAGGGCTTGTTGATTTCGAGACGCGTTCTCGTTGAAGAGACACACTCTGGTCTCAATGCTAAGAGACCATCATGATGGAGACACAATAGGGGGGACTTTCTCTAGGAGGGACGCAGTCGGCACAAGCCATGTTTGCTGAATAAGCTTCATACGAAGACGTCGGCCCGCACAAAGACATCTCGCTACAATGGAGAATTAAGTGAATTTCAGCCTCAGAAAACTCAAGTTTGAATAAGTTGGCAACATTTTAGTCAATAGTTGACCATTGTGCGCTAAAGTTTGCTTCGCACACAATAAAGGGAAGTAATTCCTTTGCTTTTCTCCGTGTCGTGTCTTTTTCCAATATTGACAGCCAAATTTCGAAGGAATTGATCAGATTTCCTAGGCTTTAGGACAGTAGCGACCATTGTCTTCGCTGATGATCGGCAGAGACTTCGCGTAATTCTTTACAAATGTTTTGACTAAATACCCATCAACGTCAAAGAAGTTTGCTTGCCTCTGGTCTGTGGTAAAGCTAACCTGAAAGAAAAATGCTACCTGCTGATAGGGGGCGCTAGAAACACCGCATCTCTGCTTAGAAAAATGTCTTATGATTGACTGATTTCTTGAGATTGGACTTTTCATTGATTTCATACCGGGAATCGCAACCAGGAATATAATCAATGAAAAGAGGCTGACCTAAAGAATGGGTAAATAGAGTGGAGAGAGATTCACCACGGTCTTGCAGAGTTAATAGACTTGCTTCACTGAATTTAACATTTTTTTCACCGATGACTTGTGATCGCCAGTGAGAAATCCATGATTCACAGATTAGATCTCTCCAACACAAACACGCCTGTTTAATGTTCGATACTCTTTTGATGTCCATAGATTCGTGGATGACTGACTTCGATGGGCGCGAGACAGAAGAATCTAAATTACTTGTTGGTTGACAAGCGTGGACTTTGAAGCTGACCGTATATCTAGACTCATGTTCAATGAAGAAACAACTTCGTAGCGGTCAACTCTAATTAATCTATGTGGTAGGTATGTATATGCGTTTATGCTCGTTGTATTTCCTATTTGATTGGTCGAGTTCAGTCAGGTGTTAAACTGATTACTCCAATCGTATTGTGACAGATTCGTCCTTTCAGTCACATCCAGGTATTGTTTTCGGGATTACCCATCATGCTTCATTTCATATAGTTAACCCTTTGTGAATGGTCAGACCATATTGTGGAATGTGAAAGGGTGAAGTGACAAGTGGATTCAGTCAGGGGGAAATTGCTGACTTAATTAAAATAAGTGAAGAAAGGAATATCACAGAAAATTATTTTAAAGAATATGTTTATAATTACTAGTACTAGTACTGTATCTGTTTATATATTGGTAGACCTGTGAAATATTAAAAAGCAGGAATAAAGTCAATTGATTAATTGATTAAATTCAAAGGATTGGGATTTCATTTTAAATCCTAAGTGAAATATAATTCATAAAGAATGGTGTTAATTTAATAAGATTCATTACACATGTGCTAATTGCTGTTGATGAGTAAATTACACTCTCAATTCATACAATCTACTAATTCTGTAGCAGCACATATTTTACCTATTCACTACAAATTATTTTAGTAATTTTAATGAAAAATGTACAAAAATGTACATTTACCGAGTTAGAAAACTGGGCACTTTATAATGTGCGTTTGTAAAATAAAAAGGTAGACAATTAAATTATTATTTATAAAATTAAGTTGTCAATAAAGAAACCAATGAAAAGGAAGCTTATTATGTTAATTTTTCAACTATTTGATTGAATGGAGAAATATAAATATAATGTTTTAGAAAAAATAAAATTGTGAAAGGTTTTTACAAGATTGGATGTGACAGTGAATTGAAGCATGTCTTCTTTGACCATCACATCCTGTCAGAATAACGCTGGTGGGGTGGTTAGGGTGAGGTGGGGTGGGTGGTAAGGGTGGTTATGGTGGAGTGTCGCTCATCATTCCCTCATCCCCACCAGATGTTGGAGGTGTCAGACTCGTCATCCTTTGTCAGACTCATCATCCTTTGTGAGCTCATGCTTGTCAATCCAGAGTTTGCTAGAAAATAAAATAAAAATATAATTGTTTGTAATGTACTTTTGTTGACACTAATAAGACTGCTTCTATCTTGACATATCCTAAGAGCTATCTGTTTGTCTGTCTGTTTGTCTGTGTGTCTGTATGTCAATCAATCAACACTTATGCATATTATACATTTGATAGGTCCATAAAATGTTGCTATTTTTACATAAAGAATGTTTTTAAAGAGTCAATACTAACACATTAACCATTTCTATGTGGATTTTATCTTGTCAAATAAAAAAGTGAAATTGAAAAGCATAACAAATATGTAATAATTACGGGTACATACATTTGAAAAGCTCCATTAGCCAGTGGAAAATAAGCCCCAGGGGCATATTAAATATTAAATAATTGAATTGTTCGCCAATATTTGCTGATCAGATTATTCTTGTTGTGTCAAGGATGTTTCAGTTGTTAAGTCATCTTTGCCACGTCGTTATACTGAAACGTTTCAGTGTTCAAATCAATTGCTATTTGCTATAAATACACCTCGTAGGTGTCAGTTTAACATAATGTTTGTGTTTTACTGAAAATATTTAATTCTGATTGAAGAAACGGAACAAAATTGGTTACAATGAGTTGTCAATCACATGAACAGCCATCATAAACATTTAAAAAACAACATGACAGCTTGCCGACAAACCTGCACATTATTTGAAATAAACATATATAAACAATATAGCCATGTTTTGTAATAGGAAATAATTATTTAACAGCCGTGGGAATTTTTCAAGTTTAATTAAGCTTTCAACTAAATATACATTTACAACTGAGTTTGCTATCCTACCGTGAAAGTTGGCTTATAGTGTACTTTTGGGGATAAACTAAGATGAAATTGACATGATATGTGTCATGTCCATTTCAATGGACTGTTGGGCACTGATGTGTGTGACCTGTGATATGATTATGGCGTCTATATCACAGTAAAGCTGCCTCATGTCATATTTTCTCCAGTATAATAGAGCAGCGATTAGGGAAAGGATGAAATAGATTTGAAAAGGACAGTCACGATAATATGTATTATTCGAAACATTTATTATTATTATTTTTTTTTACATTCCATTTCATATCAATAGTTTCCACTTATAGTGTCAGATGTGACAATGATCGGTCAAGGTATTCGTAGATGTCACAAAGTGAGCAGTAGCGTGAAATTGTCCGTCAAGGTCAACTCAGCGGATTTATAGGCCAGTAGTTAGAGCATGTCCTATAAGACTGCTGAACAAGATGGTAGGACAACAGTCTCATTGCTGATATTATTCATGCCACACACAGCAATATGCTGGTGATTTTAAAGAAAGCAACATTATTTTCTCCTGTTTGAACTATTAGGGTACTTACGGTAATTAATGATTTTATTTGTTATTGACATTTATGATGTAATTATAATGTAATGACCTTGTCATGGCCTTGAGCAATTTTCCTTTAAAATTTCAGTAGAGATTTATATGACTTTATTATAAATATCTAAGATTAATGTGAATCAGGAAATTCAACAAGTTACTGTAGAATAATACTATATGTAAAAATGTCTGCTTTAAAAGAAATAAAATAAAATAAAAAATGTCTATGTGTCACAAACATAATGGCCAATTGTTTAACTATTCAAAAACATTTAAATAGATATTTCTTTCCAATATCCAAAATACAATACCTCACAGACATAATAGCCAATTGTTGAACTATTTGCTCCTAGTATAAACCTCCACAACAAATATTCATCCCTTTCACGCCCTACCTTCGCACATTAGAAACAAACACCAATACAACAGTGTCAAATATGCGACCGTCTTGCTTTAAAAACATCATGTCAAGAATTATGATAATTTCAACATGATCATGCTCTCTGTTTGACTTGAAACGACTTACACGGATTTTTACAAGCCTGTCATGTTTGAGCTGGCCGCTATTTTGACTCGGCCTGCTATTCCTTTATGGGGAAATGTTTGCAAACCGATTAACTGGGAATAGAAGATATATTCGGGCAGAGAAGTCGCATCTTCTCGTCGACAGCACAAACCAGGGACGGCGGCTTTAAGATGTAAGCAGACTTTGGAGCGACTCGGCCAGGGGATGAATACAAACACAGAAACATTGTCAGATTCCTCGCATCCTCCTGGATGTCTCCACATTGGCCGACCTTGTGTGTCATAAAACTGCAGATATTGTTCGGAATTGATCTGTCGTTATTTCGTGGGTGACGTTCATTGGACTGTTGTTACTAATATCTCTGTGATATTCTACTTTCTGGATATTCTACAGTAAGTATTTGCCATGTTCTCAGGATGTACAAATATATGATCATAATTAATATTTGTGATATGAATGTAAAAGGAAGAAAGATTTTCTTTCAGGTTTCTTGGATGGAGTAGCATCAGCACTGCTCTTTTGAGCATCTCTGGTTGCCCCCAGCATAGTAAAGTTAAGTTAAATAAGTCATCTAGACTTACAGCCTTAATACACAGAGTTATGGTGTCAAATTAACATAATTATATCGTTTGAAATACCTTAAATACAGTCGTTGTTATTAAAGTTTTGTTAACGGAAATAGATTAGTACCCAATGATATAGCCATGAGTGTGTTAGCATTTAGTTTATTAACTTACAATTATTGGCATTATGTATTTAAATGTTGACATTAATACAATTTGTGTCATGGATTGGCCAAAGAAATATGATTCTGACATTTGGTATGGAACATCATTGACAATTGCATGATGATCAAAGATTCTATGGCTGGTATTGGCGTCTGTATTGCATATGTTTCTGTCAATGATAATTCTCCCTTGACATACAGTATTTAATGACCATGTTCACTAACAGCTTATTTTTAAATTAGATTTTTAACTAAGCTTGGCATGGACTTTCCTTGTAAGGGCAATAACTTGCCTTAGATCATGATTTGGCTCCATCCCAGCGCATTCCACCCTGAGAGATTTGCATGACCAGTGATGACAATGGGAAAAGTTGGTGCCATTACATGAGAAATAATACTAATTATCCAAAATATGTGTCGATTCTAGCGATTTGATTGGTTGAGAGGAGGCCTGTGAAAAGTCTTACACCCCGGTTTGCCTACACATAACAGTTATGACCTCATAATGAGCCATAAATGATTGTGACGTCATTGCAAACCACACGTTAGAAATACATTTCTGCATGAATATCCACAAATCCTGTAAGTTTATAGTGTAGAACTATTACGATTTTGGATAAATTCATTGCCAGCATGATTTCCAGGGTGTACGGGTCTTTACAAGCTGAAATTTCTCGTAGGCCCCTCAACCTGCGGTCTCGGAGTCTACGAGAAATTTCAGCTTGTAAAAAGCTGTACACCCCGGAAATCACGCTAGTAACTAATAAAATCCACCACCTAAGGCAAGCTCAAAACACCACATATTTTTGTTTACATGTTACGATGTAGACAAGAATATTTATTTAATAGAAAAGTCAGGTTGGATATAGATTACCACCGCACATCTCACATATATACATATTACACAACATATATCCTAACCTTTCTTGCAGCACAGTAACTGCGACCGCCCATCAGCTGGTATGGTGGTCAGCTTAAAATATCACAATCTGGGTTCTACAGCTTCAAATTACGGGGAGAGACTACCAAGAGGTGCTAGTTACTTCAACCAATGCTGTAGTGTACACAGGATTCTGGCGGGACATCGAGAGCAACATACTTACTCATTTGGATTGGCTCCAGCTTTCAACAGAATTTTTGCCGTCAATCGTTGGTTATTGCAGCATGCACAAAACAGAGCAGATTGTCCCTGGTCATTTGGATAGTCCACAACGATTCCTGAAAAATATAATATTATGACATACAAAATAAAATCTTAACAAAAATTTAATGGAGTTCTTAATTGGTTATAAATGCGAATATAACCATACAGCTGCAACTCATATTTATTGTGAATAAATATTCATTGGCAAATGCACAAAAGATCTATAATAATAATAATAATAATGTTAACATATGTATTGCGCCAAATCCATGCTCATAGCGCTACATTATCTGTACACATTTAGCTGCACCTTACTGCACACCTCTCTGTGAAATCCAAAACAATATTTAATTCTTGAGCAAATGACTCCTATAAACATTTTCCACCCTAAATTGAAAGCCATATGGTGAACCATCAAATATTTTTATAGTGAATTTACTAAATTTATACAAAAGACTAATTATAAATGGCTTTGCAGTGATAGAAACTTTAAAATGTACTCGCCTGAATAGTGATAATGTTATGAATTTCTACTCGCCCTTAGGATACCTTTACTAATGGGAGAAATGGCCTTGGCGAGTGTTAATTGCGAAATCTGCTTTGTTAAAAGAAAAGAAAGAAAGAAAGAAAGAAAAAAGAAAAAAAGATAATAAACTGGACTGATGTATTTTTCAAAGCAAATTAAACAATAAATTGCTGAACAGTTTAATCGCACCTGACTTGAGAATGGTCTTCAGCTGTCTTCCATTGCCTCGCTTGGCTGTTTCATGCAAGGATTTCCCCAGCCTATCTCCGCTGATGATTCGCCCCACAGGAACCAGATCAGGGTTGTCCATTCTCTCTATAACAACACCTCACAGCAGTTAGTATTACAGTGCTCCCTCGATATAACGCCCTTCGAAGCACCGCGGATTCGGATACAACGCTGGGTTCAACGTGGACCCCAT
>JAUTBZ010167628.1:0-10547 GCA_032361785.1 Lepetodrilus galriftensis | reverse complement strand
TGATTATGTCCAGTTATTATTCACTTCATCACGATGTCTATCAGAGCCTGGTTGAACTCTCCGCAGCCGAAAACACCTGGTTTGATAAACCCACGTGACTGTAAAACCGCAAACGAGGCTGAGTTGATCGCTGCTGGTAACGTTTCTGTTGACAAACAGAATGAAAGTAGAAAGCGAAAGCGTGGGGAATATAGGCAGTATGATGAAACTCTGCGGGCGAAAATAGCTGTGTATGCTATTGATAACGGGGTTATGAAGGCTACAAGGCATTTCTCCAGCGAGCTCAATTTCAAAATGTCAGAATCAAGCGTTAGAACCATGAAATCTGCTTTCTTGAAACAACAGTCAATTACAGGGGAATCTCCTAGGAAACTGGTTAAGGCTCGTAGGGGTAGAACGACCAAGTTGGGCGAGTCCGAGGACGATGTCAAGGCATGGATTGTTAAGACACGGCTGGTTGGCCATACTTTGTCTCAATCAGAGAAAAACTAGGACTTGCAGCAGACCAACAAGCTTTGTGTATTTTTGACATCTTCGCGGCTCACAGAACCGAGCAACTCAGAGATCTCCTCAGAGAAAGGAACATTTCAATAGTGTACGTCCCTGCTGCTTGCACAGACAAACTCCAACCCTTAGACCTGACAGTAAACAGGATCTTCAAAGAAGATCTGAAGAGCCGCTTTCATCAGTGGTATGCCAACCAGATTGCGGACAAATGTGAAAGTGACGACATGAAAGTTGACCTGCGGACCAGCGTATTGAAACCGATTCATGCGCGATGGTTGATCAGTACGATGGAAGTGATTGCAGAAAGAAAGAACATTCTCAAACTCGGGTTTGAGAAAGCCGGTTTGATGTGAGAACAATAAATGACAATGACCAGATGACAATGTGAGAACAATCGATTTTGAATAACGTAACTTAATTAAATTATTCAATCTTATATCTTGTGTTGTGTTTTATTTGTTTTATTTGTATTGTGTTTTCTTTTAAATTGTTTGATTCTACTGTTACTACTGACTGTGACTGTGTTGTGTTGGCGTACTAGTAATCGAATATTTTAAGGCCGCTTCAATCAATGAGCAAAAGTTAGGGCTTCACTTTTCGCGCGGACATTTTCCACGCGGACTTTGATTCCGCGCGAGTTACCTTTGCGTGTAATGCGCGTAATATAAGTCCGCGCGTAATCTAAGTCTTTTACAGTATCTATGTTTCCTCTCCACCTCTAGGATGAGGCTCTGGTTGATGCCCTGCTTGAGGGTCGAGCTGTGATGGGGCTCAGTCAGGGCCTGGAGCTGGGGCACGGCGACCTGTTCCTGGCCCTGTTCAGGTCTACTATCAGCGGTCACATGGTCAGGAGGGCGGACACACTGGTGGCACTGCTGGCCAAGAGAGCGGTCAGCGAGCCGAGCCGCGTTGCCAGTATCCTGGTCAGCATGGTGGAACACGTGGTCAGAGACCGCGAACTCAGGAAAAAGTATGTCGACGGTTTTGAATTTTAAAATCTTTTTCTATGTAATTTAATTCAATTTTTTGTTTGTTTGTTTTAAATTTAATTTGAATGTACATGCATCTTTATTATTATTTATTTTTGTATTTATTTATTTAATTTAATTTTGTATTTTTGTATTTTTATTTATTTAATTTAATTTAATTTATTTATTTAAGTTTATGCATTGTCCATATCCATACTATTCCAACATGTTTATTTTATTATATTTATTGAATATTTTGCCTGTGTTACCCCAGGGATGGTGAGAGGGTGCTGACGGCCATTCTACAGCAGTGGGAGTGTTTCCGGCCCTGGGTGTTCAACAAGACCTCGGCCGACCAGCAGGAGCTCCTCCTCATGCTCCTCACTAAGATGCTCCTCGTGGACAGCAAGGTACTGCTGCTGACTGAACACCACAGAAACATGGGTGTCCTGTTCCTAGCAGGACACTTTTACCTTGCGTGTCCTGTTTTATTTTTCGTCACAAATGAGTGAAAGATTCCTGCAGCGATGTTACTCCACAATCACTCTCTCCTGGTTTATTTATGAGCATCAGGTTAGATGTCCAGGGTATCGTTTCACAGTGGGTGAGACAAGGTCACAATGGGTCAGATAGGGTCACATGAGTAGGTCAGGCAGGGTCACAGGAGTAGATCAGATAGTCACAGTGGGTCAGGGTCATGGGAGTAGCTCAGACAAGGTCACAGTATGTCAGACAGGGTCACAGGAGTAGTAGGTCAGACAGGGTCACAGGAGTAGGTCAGATAGTCACAATGGGTCAGGGTCATGGGAGTAGCTCAGACAGGGTCACAGTAGGTCAGACAGGGTCACAGGAGTAGTAGGTCAGACAGGGTCACAGGAGTAGGTCACACAGGGTCACAGTAGTAGGTCACACAGGGTCACATGACTAGGTCAGAGGGTCACAGGAATAGTAGGTCAGACAGGGTCATGACCACAGTTTTCTGTTCTGTTACAGGTGGCATCGACCACATCCCACCCAGCTTTCGCCACGCTGTCTGAGATGTACCACACCATGCTGACCGACAGCAGAACCAGTCTGGCATTCAAGGTAACTGGGCTGTGTCCTCATGTGATTTCACTATGTGATATTTGGTTAAATGGTATTTACAAATGTACTTTTATGCAGTATCACTTTTACATACCAACTTTATTTTACAGAACCGTGTATTGGATCTGCTTCCGTTCTTTTCAATCGTTGAGGAACCACACATATCTAAACTCAAGTAAGTCCATGACTACTGGTGACCATCTCAGCTAGAAGTATTATCCGTAATTGTCAACTGGTGTATCCTTTAAAAGTCATTTGACAATCATGTAGCAGGATGCTTGTATTGGTCTTAGCGAGCGGTGTTACTCCTTTGGCTCATTCGGTAGACTTGGATTTCGGTAGACTTGGATTTCAATCTGTTTGTACTGTTTAACACCATGCAAAATTTCTGATTTGTGGATATTTTTATTGGTCCTTTAGAAGCAGTTTGGACAGATTCGTGGCTGACTACTTTCCTCTGAAGAGTTCTGAGTTCATGAAGGGAAGCCCCAAGTTCAACGACTACATCTCGGCCATAGACAAGGTAGTCTGTTACTGGTTGCAGGATTTGTTCCGTCGTGCTAAGTTTATTTGTCCAAAAAAAGATTTACTAGCCCTTACTTAATTTTGTTGAGTATATTAACGTTTTCAGCCACTAAAGTATGAAGCAGTGAAAAGGTAGAAAATTGATCGTTTGAAAATCGGAGTTTTCCACAAATTTAGCAATGTGTCCATATTCAGATTTGCGGAATATCTGAATTGTCTCCCTTTCTCATTGAAGCTCCTGGCAGCTCTGGAGATGTCTGGGAGTCCTGTGTTGTTGGAACTCCTCATCAGCGTGTTCTGCAGAGAAAGCAAACACGCCCACGAAGACGAGATACAAGCCACACTGGCAAGGTTTATCAAGAGGTATTATTCTGTCCTTTACTAGAAGTGTAGGACATTGAAGGTTAGAGTTCTTATTCCCACCCTAGCCTGTGCCATGGATAAACATTC
The DNA here is from genome assembly GCA_032361785.1 of Lepetodrilus galriftensis. Classification (NCBI taxonomy): domain Eukaryota; kingdom Metazoa; phylum Mollusca; class Gastropoda; order Lepetellida; family Lepetodrilidae; genus Lepetodrilus; species Lepetodrilus galriftensis. Next base: position 7,011 of record JAUTBZ010167628.1, on the reverse strand, counting down.
TAAATATTTTTTTATTTTATATTTGTTAAGGTAAATTGTAATTTGACTTGAAGTTAAAGTTATCATTTAGTAGAGAACAATTTTAAAAATATATAAATATTAAATTCGAAATTGAAATTTTAAAATTAAAATTACATTATTTAAAAATAAATTAAAAAATAAATTTAAATTTAAAACTTAAATTAATTTCAATTATGCAGCACACCATTCTCAATGCATAATAATGCTCTGTATACAATTCAAGTTTGCCAATACTATAAAAAAAAACCAATGAAACCGTTTGAAAACAACAACATGTCCATACTTTAAACAGATTGCCCTCAGAGAAACAAATATCAGTAATTGCCGTCCCATACAAGATTTTTCTGAAGGAGGGAAGCTTCACCAACGCAATACGGCAAGCTACGATGGAGCGTGTCTGTCTGCCCATATTGAGACTGTCACAGAAGTCTGTCATGGTCGACTTCTTTCTGGAACACATACAGGAAGTCATGAAAATTGTGGAGGCCCGGTTAAAAACGGTATTTAATTTAAATGTTTTGGAGGTCCTACACATTGGAGGTTCAGTGCCATTGAGTAGCTAGTCCAGATCCTAGGTTCTATATTTATTAATTAATTAATGATTAATTATTTTTATTATTATTATTATTATTATTATTATTATTATTGTTACCAGCTGTTGAACACTTGCATGAATTGTATGATAGCTCAAATTTCTCACTTACAGGCATAGCAATGTTCTGTGAATCCGCGGAAATCAGCTGATTTATTTGTCCAGGTGTAGACTTGTTTTCCACTGAAATCACAGTTATTAACTGTTCTGTCTCTGTTCATTCCAGACATCAGACTCTGCCCTGGAGACACAGATAACCAGCAAAGTCTGCTGTTTCCAGCTCCTAGAACTGCTGTTCTCACGTCTGTCCAAGGAGGAGGTCAACAGCCGCAGCTCCATCATCAACGACAAATACTGCTCCGGCAACGCGACCACCGGCAAAGAACTGACGCAGAAAATCATCAAGTAGGCTTTTATGACGTGAAACTCTACCTGCAAATCTTTCAGTAATTCCGAAATTGTTATTTATTAATTCCAAAACCATGATGAAGCTGTGTGTAATGTAGTGCTCCTACTGGTTTTTGCCAAATGTTGCCATTTTCTAAATTCATAGAATATCGGATACATCCAGATTTCGCGGGTTCAAATCCCAGTATCGACAATGTCTTGTTGAATTATTACTTTTTTTTGTGTGTTTTCCCTTAATTGTGTCATGTTTGAGGCCAGGCCAGTACAGTGGAAACCCCGATAGTCCGACCTTCGATAATCCAATTCCCCCGGTATCCGATCGGTTTTGACTTGTAACCAAACTCTTTACTCTATAATTGGCCTCGACATCCTCATGATTCAGATATCCGATTGATTCACCATCCGACCGTTTTGAGCCTGAAACTGGACTATCAGGACTCCACTGTATATTAATATTAATATAATTTTCTGGTCTTTCGTAATTGTTTTTGTCTAGTATGCTGTAATGAATTTATTGTGGTCTTCCCAACTCAGATCTGCACAGGAAGCTAAGAGCGAGGACACTCGAGGGGAGACAACTCTTCTAGAAGAGCGGCGTCAGTACCACTGTGCTGCATATAACTTGCTGATCTCAGCAATCTCACGTACCCAGTCAGATGCAAAGTTCTTCAATGTTTTACTGTTTAAAGATGACCCCGCAAAGGTGAGCTATTTTTTTTTTCAATTGAAAGTAAAGAATATTGTAATATTTACATTGTAATATAATTATTTTTTTTATCTGCGTTTGAATTACTAGAAACCATGTGGTTATTGGTGTTCGTATATTTATGGATGCTATTATTTTTATTCTTTTTGAACATGACACTTTCTTTCTTTAACCCTCTCACTGCTGGAGGCAACTGGAAATGCCCTAATGAGCAGTGCCTTTGTATAATCCAGCAGGAAGAGGGTTAATTTGGTGCTTGAATTGCTAGAAAAATAAGGTTATTGGTGCATATTTTTCTAGCAATGATATTAATGGTATTGCCTTTTGAATATGAATTAAAATTAGATGCTTGAATTACTCGAGAAATGTGGTTATTGATATTTGTACATTTAGCGATGCTATTATTTTCATTGCTTTTCATACAGGGCCAGTTTTTATTGGATAACATCATAGACAAGAACAGGAAGTACGAGTTTCAAGTCGAGTTCCTGGTAAGTAACAATTTTACAATATCAAGCAAATCGCTTTGGATTATCTAATTTACATATATTTATCAACCTTTTGACATCAGCTCTTTCAACAAGATAATAATGTAAAAAGATACGCCTGGATAAGTTTATGAGAAGAAATATTATCCTTATAATGTCAATATTTAACTTTTTTATTTTATTTTAGGTTTACTTAAGAGCCGCTTTCAAAATTCCACTTATAGCTTATGGCTTGTCATTTTATTGATAAAATGTTGAGGTATAACATGAAGACATTTTGTTGTGTTCTTTAAAAATATAAAAATAAAATAAAAAATTAAAATTAAAATGTCGTTGCCCATGGGTGAAACATTCCCGCTGCGACATAAAGCATTATTTCATTCATTCATTAAAAAAATCTTCTGTAACTTGCAGTCTCAAATAGAGAGAAAGAAGAAGTTTGTATCCATCCGGAACGAGGCGAGAGAGAGACACGCGGAGGAAGACGACGACAGGAGCGTGTCGTACGGGTCGTCGTTCCACTTGGCGTCGCAGTATCTCGCCGACAGCAGCCTCAGTGACGACGTCAACCAGTACGACTTCACCATGTCGGGGTCTGCGCAGGTGACCGTTGTGCTCAGTGTATGGCTGAAATATTCTCGCTGCGACGTAGAATACTAATTCATTTAATTCATTCATTCATGCAGATAAATATTACATAGCAGCAAGTTCAATTTGATATCTCATCAGACTGCGATTGTGCATAGGAATGGCCCACATTTTGAAATATCAGATGTGACTAATAATTGAGATTCCATATAAATGGGTCTCATTTTAACTTCAGGTGACAATAAATGCTGCAGAAATTTCATAGAAGCATGCTTTAGTTTTTACTTTACAATATAAACTTTTCTATGGTGACAGTTATGTAAAATAACTTCAGAACAAAAAGACTGCACTAATATAGCTGAATGTTCCCCTCTATGGAAGCACACCCATTTGGGCTTCAGAGCCAAAGGTCCTGAGTTCAAATCCTGCCCTGGGGGCCCTGCATCAATGTTCTCAACAATTAGCTAAATTTAACCTATTAAATTCCTTAGAATCAGATTTAATTTAATTTTGCCAATTAATATCACTTCATCAGTAAGTAGTGGTTTTTTTAAAATGTGACACAGTAATGATATTAGTTTTTGTTATTTCTTTCCAGAATGCGTCGTTTCGTGGCCAGTTGAAGAGGAAGGCCAGTGCTGAGGAACCGCAGGATGAGGCGACGGTGGAAGGCGACTACGTGGAACTGGAGATGGATGCCCTGAACCAGCACGAATGCATGGCCTCTGTCATTGCCCTGATCAAGCATATGCAACGAACCAACATCACACCAGCAGTAACTCAGGTAACAATCTTTCACAGCTAGCATTTAAATAATAATAATATTTATTTATTTTCATGGTTTTCTGCTTGTGGTCGATGTCAAGATATAACACCAGTTGCAATATAATAGATAATGAAGTACTGTTATATTATTCCACATTTCCCCAGAAATTGTTGAAAACCTCAATTCTAATTCTGTGTTCATTTTGAATATTTTTCATGTTGATTTTTACATTTGCAATGTAAAGCACAAATTCATTCATTCATTGCTGTTCAAAGTTGAATTAGAAATTATTTGGGGTAATGTTTTTCTCAAATGTTAAAATGGTTAAAGGTAGTAACTAAGTAATTGTAGTTTTCTAACTTTGTATTTCAGGGTTCTCTCCCAACGGAGCTCCCTGGATGGATGGGACATCTGAACAACAAAATGGCATCCCCGACTGTGGATCACAACATTAAACTCTTCATTGCGAAGCTTATTATCAATGCTCCTGATGTAAGGACATAGTGGATGTTTTGCCAAAGATAATTGAAAATTTGCGTGAAAAAAAAAGAAGAGATTTAGTTTGCATCTAACTCATCTGTGTTTGTGTTTCTCTTGTAATTTCACTAGAATCATAGCCGGGGAAAAAAATAATCATGATAAAATATTAAAATTTTATGATAACAATTTGATTTATAGGTTAAATTGGAAGAATACTTGTCGTAAAAATATCACATTCAACACAGACTGAGAAGATTGTTGTTAATGTATTCCCTGACAGGTGTTCCAGCCGTATGCCAAGTTCTGGCTACGTCCGTTGTGTCAGTTCATCTTCAGTCCAGCGATCAGCTCTGGCGGACTCAACTACTTCATCGTAGACCTGATAGTCACCATGATGTCCTGGCATACCACCGCCATACCACTGGTACGTAGACCCGGGTGCATTCAATCAGCACAGGTCTCAGTAAGCCGCTTAGCTAAACTGGTTCCCTGTCCGATTTATGGTTCATACGACTCTTGAGACAGTGGCTGGTTTGGTAAGCCGCTTACAAGCTCTTGTGTCTTTGAACGCACCCCTGATAGTCACCAATCCCATTTGACGATGGTGAGCATAAATAGTACTCCCATGATCTGTCAAGCTGTCTTCGCGTCACCGACTAATCCGACCTCCTGATTTTCTCCAGGACAACGCTGAGGAGAAGGCGATGGCATCGCGCCTGGTGGAATTCCTGATGGCCAACATCTACCACGAGACGCGGTCTGTGTTCAGGAACCACCTGGACATGCTCAAGACGCTGCTGGAATGCTGGAAGGGCAGAGTCGAGATAAATTACTCGTGAGTACCTGCGGCAGTGGAGATAAATTACTCGTGAGTACCTGTGGCGGTGGAAGGGCATAGTGCATTATATGGGCGGTTGGTAGTGCAATGATAGAATGTTCGGGGCTGAGTTCAAATCCTGCCTCGGAGGCCTGGCATCAATGTTCGCAAAAGTTACATTTCTGATGCGATAGTAATAGGATGCACTATCTGTAGAGTGTCAATGCAGATCAAATCCTTGGTCTGTCAGTACCAGCCAGTGCTTACAGGTTTACTGCAACATTCAGCAGTACTATGGATGTAATAATTATAAATGGAAAACTCCAAATAGGGGACCAAATGGCAGACATGGCAGACATGGCAAATTTTCGAGGTCCACGCAATTCCACTGATTAATTTGTCCTGGGATCGATTTATATACCCTGGCTGTGGTGTGAACCCACAGCCCCCAGACCCCGGGCTTGTTTTCTATTATTGTCTGTTTGCCATGCCCGTCTCGGTGCATTGTGTCTACCGTTCACTGCAGGATCGTGTACAAGCAGCTGAAGACCACCGACCCCAAGTCCAAGGACAGTCTGACCGGAGTCCAAGTCCTGGGGGTCGTCATGACCTGCAAGTACCCCCCTTACGGACCCTCGGCACCCGTCGATAGAGAAAGGTGGGTGTCACTTCTATTGTTTAAACTATAATTATATCACATGTACAAGCGGAAGCTTCGATTACGCCAGGGATAGTTGCTAATTCAGCTGGGGAAAGTTTTGACATATTTTGCTCCTAAATAAAAATAATAATATTTTGTATTTATCGTGGCTCACCACATGAAGATTAATAACTCGAGCTGTTGCCATGCCAACCAGATACTTCAGCGTGCTGACCAGCGCCATGGGCAACCACTACAAGGCCACGTACGCCGCAGCGGCAGAGGTCGTCGGCATGGCGATGAAGTATCTGGCCGAGAGCGAACACGAGACGGAGGGAGCGATCCACGACCACGTGACCAACTTCCTGTCCTCCATCCAGATGACCAAGCCTGACAACTTTGTGGTGTGTGTGCACCGTATGCAGAGACACTACCCGGCCATTGCTTCTAGGTAAGCTTTGTTGATGATGTCCTGAGTTCTAAGCTGCTCCACAGGCCTGTGCTTCTAGGTAAGCCTTTTGTAGAGTCTTGTCCATCTTTGTATGCAGACATTACCCGGCCATTGCTTCTAGGTAAGCCTGTTATTGAGCTTTCTGGATAAGCCTGTTATTGAGGTCCTGAGTTCTATCCCGCCTCACAGGCCTATTACTCCAGTTTAACCTATTGTGGAGCATTGTTGTCGCTTCAGGTTTCTGAACAAGCTGCTGTTCATGCTGCCCAATCTGCACGGGGAGTTCCGCCCTCACTGTCTGGAGGTGATCCTCAGCGGCATCGACTCCGTGGACAATGTCTACCTGGAGCTGAAGAGCAAAGGACTCGTCAACTTCCTCTCTCACAGGTACAGAGCTCAAACCCTTCCAGTCTCGGACACGACTCAAACCCTTCCAAATTTAATTTGCATTGAAACATTGTTGCCCAAACCCTCAAACACTTTCATGCCTTGAAATTGTTATCTCAAACTCTCAGAGTTGAAGTTGTTTCCGAAACCCTCAAAATCTAATTTGCATTGAAACATTGTTGCCCAAACCCCTCGGACACTTATTCCATGCCTTGAATATTTGTTACCAGGCCATGATATCCTCTTAACCTTTGAGGGAAAAGGGGTTAATACATTTTCAATCTTATTGTCTGGATCTCCAGGGATGAGGGCACCCAGCAGACGGCACTGAAGATTGTGAAGTCCATCGCCGCCAAGCTGAGTGCCACAGAGTTGTCTACCTTGATGTCGGCTCTGTGCAGCTTCACCCAGCATCCCAGCACTGCCTGCAGAAACACCATGTATGAAGTCCTTATGTGGATATACGACAACTATAGGTGAGACTCCATATATGGCTATCACTCCATATATGGTTGTGACGATGCATGCTGAATAGCCATATATGGTTGTTAATCCATATATGGTTATGACTTCTTGATTCCATACATGTTTAGATAGATAGATAGACAATCTTTATTATCCACAACGAGGGGAAATTCATTTACGTCGTAATAGCACATGGATGATA
>JAUTBZ010167617.1:0-10548 GCA_032361785.1 Lepetodrilus galriftensis | reverse complement strand
TTTAACCCTCTCCATGCTGAAGGCAACCAGAGATGCCCTAAAGAGCAGTGCCTGTGCCTAATCCAGCAGGGAGAGGGTTAAAGTCTTGAAATGTCCGTTACAGTAAGCTATGTCCTTAACCCTATCCCTGCTGAAGGCGACTTAAGTTGGCCGATCACATGCAAAAATAGAACACTTTGATTTTATTCAGCAGGGAGAGGGTTAATCGTGAGATTGGATCATGTTTGGTAAGCACATCCTACCTGGTACCCATTCACTGCTAGGTCCTCTTCAGGTTACCATATCACACTGCATGGAAATTCCAACTGATGGCATTTTCCTGATGCAAACAGAGATTTTGGACCGGGAAAAAATGGAGGGGAAAAACAAAGTTTTTAAAAAGAAAAAAAAAATGTTTTAAAAAAATATTACAAATAAATAAATAAAAGATATTGGACTGTGCGTAAAGATTTCTATTTTTTGTTTCAGATTCAGTCGGCCAAGGCTGATGCTGAGCAGGCAAAGGCCGACGCCAAGATGGCATACGATCAGGCTCTGCAGGCCAAGAACCAGAGTGAGGCTGCTCGGGAAAACCTGGAAGACCTGCTGACCAGGGTGCGAAGTTTCCTCGGACAGGACGGAGCTCGCCCGGCAGACATTGAAGCGGTCAGTGCTAGTGCCACTCAATGTTTGTGTGATTGCCAGTGTTTGTAATCACTGCCAATGTTTGTGTGATTGCCAATATGTGTGTGTGATTGACAATGTTTGGGTCATTGCCAATATTTGTGGGATTGGCTAATGCCATTGGCATAGTTTGATCACCTACCCCAGTTACCCTGCACAGTTCATGTCGGTCTCTACCAGACCCTACCAGATCGAACAACCAATATTTGTATGATTGAGGATGTTTGTGTGATTAACAATGTGTGTCATTGCCAATGTTTGTCATTAGTGCTAATTTTTGTGTGGTTGCACCAATATTATGTGTCTTTGCCAATTTTGTACTATTTTGCATTACCCGGTATTGCCAATTGTTTCCAAATGCTATCATTTCCAATTGTTTGTGTGATGGCCAATGCTAGTCATTGCCAATGTTTTTTTGTCATCAATACCTTTGTATTATTGCTAAATGTTGTTGCCATTATTTACAATTGTTTGTGTCATTGCAAATGTTTGTGTGATTGCCAATGTTTGTGTCATTGCCGTACAGGTTGCCCAGCAGGTTCTAGCCATGAGCATCTCGCTGACTCCAGATCAGATCAAGGACCTGGCTGACAAGATCAACCGCACCATCCAGGGTCTGCAGAACATCGAGTCCATCCTAGAGGACACCAAGGACGATCTCGCGCGTGCCAAGGGACTCAAGAAACGCGCCGACGATGCATCGTAAGATTTGAGATTTTTTACTTTTTACTTCTGTTGAAATTTGCGTAGTGGGTTTCTTAAATTGTGCCCATAATTTTGAATCGTACGTGCAGTTCAATTATTAGATATGTAGTCATTGAATATGGTTAGAATGTTCCTGCAGTGATATTAATCAATTGAAAATGTTGTGGATATTAAATTCCCTATTTAAAAAAAAACGGGCCCCGAGATTAAGAAATGCGCGATATCAATTTTTTTTAACTGTGTCGACCAAATCCCTTACACTGGACACAATCGTTCTGTTGATAATTAACAGCTGCGGCCTGGTTGCAATTTTCAGAGAGGACGCGTCGGCCATCCAGAAGACGGCGGAGGACGTGCTGACGGCACTGGAAGGAGCCAAGAAGGCCCAGGAGGAGGCGGAGAAAGCCATCAAGAAAGCTGAGGACGACATCCACGACGCTGAGGGCGACCTCACCATGGTAGGCAGCTTCCGTGCTAGAAGTGCTGGTAGGAGGAGGGTGGTTGAGGTGGTAGATCGCCATGGTAGGCAGCTAGTCATAGCATGGCGGTATTAGGGTGGTAGGCTGCCATGGTTCCATGTTGGTAGGAGGATGGTGGTAGCAACATGGTAGGCAGCTAGTCATAGCATGATGGTATTAGGGTGCCATGGTTCCATGTTGGTAGGAAGAGGGTGGTAGCAAAGTGGTAGATTTTCATACAAGGGTCCCAGGTTCAAATCCAGCCCTAACAGCCATGAATCAATATTCGCAAAAGTCAACTTTCTGACGACATTATAGGAAGTTTTTCCAATAAATATTGTTTTAAAAAAATCATGATAGGATATTTCAATATGTCCCTGTTTCATTTGACATCAGGATGACATCATAACCAGTTCCTAACTTTAGGATGTCATCGTGAAATGGGGGCCAGAATATGACGTGCATGTCGCTTTATTCCGACGTCCAATCTCCTTCAGATCGAGTCGGAGACGACCGCCGCCTCGGACACCTCGAAGACGAGCATGGAGATCCTGGACAGACTCAAGGCCAAGCTGGGCGACCTCCGCAAGAAGTACACGCAGAACAACTTTGACGTGGAGAAGGCCGAGGCCGCCGCCAAGGAAGCCACAGAGCTGGCCAACCAGGCTGAGAGGGTGCGTGTATTTGTTTCTGTCATATTTACGTCACTGTCTAGGCCGTTTCAACATCTCACCACCCGGGGTATCGTTTCTCGAAGCTCTCGTAGCCACCATTAGACCATAGCGCTCTCGTAAGCACTACTAGGCCGTGAGATTACGAGATTCCCGCAGCGACGTTAAACTCCATATAATATTCACTCACTCACTCGAGATTACGAAACTTTTACGATTCCATACTCAACTCAGAATTGTGTTCTTAAGACGTCAAGTAACGTCATAGTGTACGTTTTTGTGCTCAACTCACATGCTATGAGTCTTGGGATATGACGTCGCATGACGTTTTATTAACAAAATTCTGAGTTGAGTATGAAATCATACTCATAAAATGTTTCGTAATCTCGGCCCAGGGTCTGTATTCTCGAGACTTTGTAAGTCATAAGGAGTTTGTAGGTGTTAAGAATTTGCCTAAATGGATTTCTGCTTATGTTAATTTTTTAAGAGATATTTTCTCAGTAAGCAGCTCTAAATCTCAATTACAAAGCACTACACCTAAATAGTATTTAATCATCGCTGTTCTCAGGATGCCAACGACTTGGACAACAAATACAACAACGCCGCAGGTCGGCTCAACACCAAGTTCAACATGACGTCCGACGCTCACGATCGCGCCAAGCGGTTGAAGGAAAGGGCAGACAAGCTTGCTGCGGACACTCAAGAAAAGTATCAGAATTTAGAAGGTACGTATTGAAAACCCTGCAGTTCAAACCCAGCCCTAATACTTGGATTTATAATGTATATTATATTAAAATCAGTTATTTCAAATATTTCAGGAGTAGCATTGCAAAATCTAAGTTGAAATCTATTTCAAGGTTGGGTGTCTTCTCCATTTTGAATTGTGGAGAAGTTGCATCTGACATTCTGTAGAGTTATGTCCCTTGGTTCATGATTCTTTTTTTCCTCCCATTTTGTTTTCTCTTGAAATTACCAAATTGTTCTAGAATAAGTTTTCCAATTAATATTTAGCAGAGGATATATATGCAAGTTGTCCTTTCCTAGAATCTCAAAAGAGTTATTGATAAAACATTCTTTTGAAGGAATATTTCATCACTGCTCATGGTATAAATACAATCAGTATGTTCTACAAATTCAGTTTCTGTCACTGTAATGAAGAACCTGACATCATTACACCAAATTCTCAACATTATTTTTCCCCATCAAACTCTTATCGTAGATTTAAAAACCTAACCTATTCATAATTTTTCTTCCACGTTTTAGATATGAAGAAAGATTTCGAAGACAACAACAAGACACTGAACGAATTGTCAGATTTCATAGACGGCCTGAACCGCCGCATGAAGGAATATCTCGTGGACATCAAAGCGAAATCTGAACACTACCGCACGTGCTAGCTCCTAGCTTAGCGAGAGAGTGTACATATACAGCCAGCTGCCCACCCACATATGCAACGCTCTACCCTATATATGCTGCAGCTATCCAACGCACCCCATGCCATTTAATGTCGACATTAGATAACACGGAGGGTGATGTGCTTTTGTCGTGGATGGTAAATTCAGTGGGTAGCTTTTCACTGGTGCCAGTTGGAATGCATTGTTTATATGGTGCATTTTCTGACGGTACAGGGGAAAAGATTGTGTTCGTCGTCATTTCTTCTTTCCAGTATAATAAAATCGTCCACTTGTAATGCATGCACCTTGCCTATATGTATTTAATTAATCGTATCTTGTCATTTTTTTTCCTCTGCTATATTTTATAACTTTATATGTACCGTAACTGTATTTTTGTATTGTAAATACCTATCTTGTATTGTCATCATTGTAATGAGTGTTGTGTACGATTGTTTTTTTTGTTTGTTTGTTTTAATTCTCATGAATGAAATGGCCAAATTCTTCTAGAATAATTTTTACAATTAATATCTTGAGGTATCTATTTTTGTGAAATCATATAGTGATGTTTGATTCTATTTTTTAATGATTAATTTTTTATATAGTTTGACGATGTATTTTGATAACATGCTAATTATTTTTTAAATGAAACAAAACCAAAAAAATAAATGTTTTTAAATATATGCTCATTTTTACAAATGATCTGAGTTATCATCCAAGAATTTGTGTTTTACATGTATATCAACCAACATCAAATAATTCTTTTACATTTACTCAACTTCCAACATTATCTCTTTATTGTAATCCAATGTGATACCTCAATCGACAAACGTCCTATCCATTTTTCATTCTACCGGTATGTAAAAAACAAACATTCTATTAGTAAATACACATACATAAAAAATATTTGGAGTGTAAAATAAAATGTTGGCCGTTTTTAGAGATAACAAAAATCAACTACCGTAACTCTACTTCAGAATTATAGGGCATTAGATAGAACAGGTAAATGGGAGACAACTTCCTTGTACCAACTCAATACTCTACGGACTATATTCATGGCATTTCGTAGACTAGGCTCGTAAATCTTTCATCACTGCTCAGGAGCCCTCCTTGAGTGTATCTTCTAGTTCATAGTCAATTTGGGGCAATTCTGTTCTATAAAATCCATCGTATAAATCTGAGCTGTGAGCGTTGTAAAAATATCACCTTGTTAAATCATATTGATTTTTACTTGAAAAATCCACACTGTTGCACAAAGCCTATTTTATTAACATACAATAGGCAACTGTACACTGACATTCTCAACTCCATGGAGGGCTTCCCTATAGTGATGAACGGCATCATTAACCATCGTGTGGCTAATGGTCATCATCATCCAATGTAGCGACTAGTCTTAGAAAGACGCATATTGTGTTGTTAAACCATTGCATCATTTTTGGCGACGATCGCTCTGCCTTAAATTTATTAACATACGTTGCATTGACGACATTATGATCACGACAAGTGATGTAGTGCATTTTCACCCAAGTCCCTAAAGGCAGGGCTAGCTACGTTTTTGCCGACTGTACTATCATTATAAGTAGTCTCATTTGCTTTTAGCATCGATTAGAAATGTGTTCATGTCCTCTCTTCACATTTAATCACACAATTGCTGTACATGTGGAAATTGTGGGTGCTATGATATGCCAGTAGCTTCCAATGAAATTGCATTTATTACAATCATATTCTAGACTTTATGATTTCAATAACTAGTAGTTTGTTCTTTACAACTTCAAAATCTGCATAATCATAATATTGCTATTTGGGTCAATTTTTATTCTTATTCAAGAGAATACAATTGCTCAATTGGTTTTTTAGCGACACATATCCAAAGTAACTTACACTTGATGATTTTGTAATTTTGTATCGAGAGCAAATAAACATTTCTATTTCTTATGTGCATTTGTATTTTTTTTTGTAACACTGCATGTTGTGTAGTTAGTTATTTCCATACAGCATCTTGCTCAGGAACTGAAATTAAGGGGCTGCTCCTTTCTAGCTGTTCTGTCTGTATGACACATGCGCAGTTACCAAGGATCAACACCGCACAGTATAACTGCTCATGTGTCGGATAGAAAGTACAGACAGAACAGCTAGAAAGGAGCAGCCCCTAAGATTAGCCTCAGATTGTAGACGTTTTCTGCATACACGAGTGAAAACTGTCATCTCAATCTTCCTTGTAAACACGTACAACTATTTCTGCTTTTTTTTTTCTCTTCTGATTTGTTTGTTTGTAGCTAGATATTTTGTTGATTTGGGGTATTTTTTCTTCTTCATGTCTTTACGAGTACCCATTCCCTGCTGGGTGAACAATATAATTTTCAACTAGGTTGCTTCCCTAAAATGAAACCACAAGCATTTCAACCTGTAGTTATGGGACTCATTTATTGAAGATCACATATCTACCGAGACCTTTTTTTTCAATTGTAATTTAGTCGCTGTCACGATTCTTTCACTTACAACTTGTCAGTTTAGGGCAGGAGGAAACCCACATCTGTAGCACTGAATGTTGCAGTAAACCTGTGAGCACTGGCTGGTACTGACAGACCAATGATGATATCTGCATTGCCACCCTCGACTCTATAGCCCAGCAAACGCACTTGTTTGCCCAATTCCTTACCCATAATTCCACATTCTTAGCTGCCGGCAAGCGCCTGCTTTGCTACTAGAGACAGACTGACTGGCTAGCAACCGGCGTGGACATTTTGCCGGTGTTGTGGCAAGTTTAGTAGAAACACTTGAGTTGCATGCCGAGCGCTAGTTGCAACGTCATTTTGCCAGGTCCGATAAATCTAACACAGCCAATATCTCGTCAGGAAGGTACAAGACCACAAGTACCTTTTGTACATGGAGGATCAGGCACACACGAGAACACTAATTAAGTCTCATAGTGGATAAGAGAGCTTCGAGAAATGATAACCCGGAGGGATAAATCTTGTACTGTATATCCTTGGGATTTTCTCAGCAATTGCCGACACCTGCCAGGCTCATGCTAGAAATATCTGCGTTGCATGGGCGACCATGAAAAACCACTGCAACCTACACCATGAAACTAGATGTTTTCTGTATACACGAGTGAAAGTACAAACACAAGATTAACTGTACAATAGGTAGTCATCTCCATCTTCCTTGTAAACAGGTCTTCAGACAGGCCAATGAAACCATAAAACATTCATACAACTACAGACTGGCTATAACTTCTAAATGGTATATTATCTCTGTAAATACTTTATGGAATGACAAACAAAAAAACTTCAATTTCTTATTTTGTACGACCTAACCAAATTTTTACTAAACAGAAACAAAAAACATTTGGACCATTCCAAATAGATCGTACTGTAGACCTCGCATACAACGTACTACGGTAATTGGGGCCGGCTGTTTTTGTCTGTTATACACAAAGTCTGTTGTACGCATATACCGTAATTAGTGTTCGATAGGACCGGGACTTCAAATTCAGTATGTTATAGGCGAGTGTCCGTTTATGTGAGGCCGTTATATGCAAGGTCCACTGTATAGCTATCACTAAATATTGAGTAAATATTTTATGCAAAGGGGCAACATACGGAAGATGGAACAGGCACATGCTGATGCTCTTCACACACACACACACACACACACAACTTGTCTTTGCCTCTTCAGTCTTGCAAACGTTATCCATTTGCATAAAATAAATACTCGCTCAAAATATTTAGTGATAGTTGATAGATATTTTTTAATTATTATTTTATATTTTATTCCTTAAAGTTGCACAAAATAAGAAATCAAACTTATTTTTGTTTTTCATTCAATGAAGTATTTACCAATCTACGATACAGGAGTGTCAATGTATTTCACGCCAAACTATAGAAGTCCCACATAGTGATCGATTGTTACAAACATATCACAAACATGTAAAGCTATTCAAGGAATGCACTTACAAAACTTAATTGCCCATCAAGATAGTCACGCATATTGAATCTCGGTGAAATCAGCACAAGATTCATCCAATTACAATATTCTATTACAAAAGACTTCAGCATTTGATATCCCTGATTTGAGAAATGCAATAGATCGGCCTATAATGTAAGACTAAGATAACATTTCGTCAGCTTAACACGTACATCATTGTGTGACTACCAATGGGATACCAGTACATGTATTATTGCACTTTGCTTTATAGTACAAGTGGGATAATGCACCATCATCGTCAGCATCTCTTATCGTGACATGTACTTCTTCAAAGTAAGGAAAACAGTGGAAAACTGTTTTTCTTTCCAAGTAAATGCGTTAGGAGCAAATCTGTCAAAAGAATTATTCCGACAGACCTCCCACAGATGGTGAAGCATCCTACAGTACTATAAACAAAAGTGGAATAGTATTAAATGGGTTACACAGTGCAAACAGCTCCGCTTGCAATAAGAAAAGTAAAATAATCACGATACACGTTTCTTGTTTAAGACGTTTATTCACTCGTTATTTGGTCTCGCTAGGACTCGGTATTTATACAGCTGAGTTGAAGGTGTTAACAATAACATAAGTTATCACCCATAGATGGACAAATCAAACAATATCTCCTTATAAGCAAGTCTGGACGCGTGCCATCACTAAAATAGTTGTGCGTCCCTAACAACATCTGTCAGAATTACCGTAACATTTTCAGTGTACATATCAATGCCTTCACATCTAATATATTAAAATGCTGTTGTGCAATAATAAATACGGATCTCGCCCAGGTGTCATTTTAACCCTCTCCATGCTGCAGGCAACGGGAGATGCCCTAAAGAGCACTGTCTGTGCCCAACCCAGCAGAGAGAGGGCTAAACGTCAAATATATCAACAATTGATAAAAGTAACAAAATTATCCTCTGTAATTGTGTTACTTTCATAAACTCGTTTTGATAACATTGACATCAAGATATGCCGGGCCGAGATTTTCTAATTCGTCTCGCGAACTTCCCTCATTTTTACACACACACGCCAGCAAACACTGTTACATAGTTGAAGTGAGATGTTCAGTTCGATGAATTGACAAGCTCATGAATGATACAACATTCTAGTGAGTTGGAAAAACTATATAGCTTGGTTATCAGTATGTACCTAGAATCACAATTGTTTAACAACATTTCTGGTCTAATGGTTAGGGGTCATTAAGAGATTCCCATCTTGATCTTGAGAGACTCAGGCATCTCTGGGGGTGGTGGGCGGGGCAGGCGGAAGTAGACCTTGACCGAGTCGTAGATGAACCACTGGAGCGCTGTAAGCGTACCGATCATGATGATCCTGGGGAACAGACCCTTCCACATTCCTGGAAAACAGACGACCATGGAAACACGTGAAGAACAATAAGCGGAAAGATATGAAAATCAAATACATTAGAGAAACTAATGAAAATAGGAATCGGAGATATGAAAATCAGACAAACTTATAAAAACAAGAATATAAAACATCAGACAATTAGAGAAACTAGAATCCAAACAATAATTATTTATGCAATTGTCAACAAGAATGTCAACATTAATTTTGTCCGACGTGACAGCTAGATCAGAGTCACAGCAGTGAGGAGAACTCGCCACGAAGACAAAGATCACAAATCTGCCAGGTCAGGTATACTACTCTCGCATGCCAATGACTCAAGCACTTCCGATGTTGACAACACTAGGTTGCTGGGACCGACACTACACGAGCTTGTAGTGTTCTACCCCGGAAGTGGATCTAAGGAGCGTGCTTGTTACGATGAAAACTAGCCATTATTCACTGCATAAATCTGTTTTCAAATTTGTATTATGGAGGAATGTTTTGAGGTGAGTGATGTGAAGTGAGGTGAGGTGAGTTGAGGTGAGTTTAACGTCGCTGCAGGAATCTTTCACCCATTTGCAACGAAAAGTTTCGAGGATTCCGAGATAGTCAAATGTTCGTCCACGAAGAACTGCAGACGTCACCGACGGTATACAATAGCTTCGGAGCTTAAAGAACATGGCTTCTGGACGTGAAAACCAATACGCACCTAACAATCCAAGGTTCTTGGCCACTTCCATGAAGTTACTTCCCTTGGCCTGGTTGAGTTTTGACACAATGGTGTCAGCTGGATGAGATACGATGGCGCAGAAAACTCCAGCTGAAATAAACACATTACAATTACAAACAAGAAAACATTGCTAAAAGAAACAACCACCAAGGCTGGTTGTCTATTTCCTTACCATGCAGCAGGGTTCAACAGTAGATTGTCCGCGACGGGCATTATTCACAGGCGGACAAGTGAAATAGCCCAGATTAACAAGCCCTTTACCTATACGGCAAGATGGTTTCACAGGGACAAGAGCTTCAAAACGTTAACTTTGCAGGCTTTTATTTACAGGGTTAGAAGTTCCCACTCGCCCGGCGACCTGATCCTTTTCTTGTAATGTTAAAGGTATCCTACGGGCAATTTCATGTTTTGTTATTTATATCATTATTCGGGCGAGTAAGTTTTAAAGTTAAGTTACACCCTTGTATTTATATTATCATAAGTGGTGCACAAAATATTTAATTATAATCACAGCTACCTCTGCTGTGAATTAACATAATTAATTTTGTCCGACGTGACAGCTAGATCAGAGTCACAGCAGTGAGGAGAACTCGCCACGAAGACAAAGATCACAA
>JAUTBZ010167606.1:0-10548 GCA_032361785.1 Lepetodrilus galriftensis | reverse complement strand
TGGAAGTCAGTTTCACAATGAGGCTCCCGCCATTAATTTCCAGCCCTATAGGCACTCTAGATCATGATGTATACTGTCTACATGGCGATTAGGAATTTATGACAGCGCTATGGTCTCATAGTGGATATGATGAGTGCTACATCCACGCTCACAAAACTAACACTGCTCATACTGGCAATATTTGTGGATTTCTTATGTTTAGATTTCTTTGTTACCCGGTATGTTATTTTCATTTTATGTAAAAATATATCAATATACCCACTTTGTACGGATTATTGTACAAAATAACGTTCAATCTTCAACAACGGCACAGGAAACATTAACTATACTTTAAGAAAAACTTGATGAGATCAAAACTATGGTTGTAAAGACAAAGTACAGCCAGGGGAATATGTTAAATTAAAAACATTACGGTAATATGACTTGAATTTCAAAGATGCATTTGTTATTGTACATCATTTTTACTATTCCCATTAGGAATGTTAATCTAAAAGTTGATTGCATTGTATATTTGTATTACAAAGCAACTATTAATTAAAAAATAGCATTGATCCACTATTCATATTCTTGGTCATTTACACTTTTAAATACTCACATCGAGCCATAACAAATTCTCTTTATACTTACTATAAAAGTAACAACGTAAATGTCTAAAAGGCATAATATCACAGTTGATAGGCCTGTATAATGAGACTAATTACGCTTGATTTATCCACCCAAAAGTTGTTATTTACTTATATACTTAGTCCCCAGTACTTAATAGTTATCAAAATATTAATATTTTATATGAATATAGGGAATGTTCCGCTATTTATCTTGTCTTTGATTTATCAAATCTATGAAGGAATCTGCGAGCGAACATTAGAGTTATCCCCCTTGCATGATATATAATGAAGCAAACCCTGCAAACCATATTCAAGTTGTCTATCGTTAGGTTGCAGTGGGGATTTTACAACCACAGAGTGGTGTAAAGATTTGTAGAAGTACAAATATGATTTTATGTATATCAAGTGAATGTACTTTGCAGATATAGCTAAGAACTAGTCCAAAACAACCATAAACATCTGTGATATTATGCCTTTAAATTAAATGTTCAAAGCGACATTCCTATTGTAGTCAGTACTGTCTCCACGCTGACCATCTTGTCATTGGTTGCAAATATATACAGACAAGAGACGGAACATCGACGTTCATTTCAACAGTTAAATGCTGCAAGTTTGACACACCATTTCTGGCATACTTTGTTCTGATTGATGCGATTGGCACAATATGCTCGTAGCATGAATAAAATTTCAGAAGTTTCCTCGTGAGAAATTTCTCTCTGACATCACCACGGCCATCTATAATCATAATGTATATCTTGACTTTTGCTACAACCACAGCACATCCATCCAGATTTCTCTGACTTGGCTCCCAAAATCAGCACTGCACAATACACATCTGAGTTCTTACATCAGCACATCCATCTGCATATTATCCATATAACTCTGATTTTGGTCAAAATCAGCATCACCAACTTGGCCGCGCAACATCAGCATTACCATCCACATATCTCTGACATCGTCTCCCACATCAATCGCCTCATCCACACATCTCTGACATGTTTCTAACATCAGAACATTTATCTTTGACTTGGTTCTGCTCAAAGTACTTCCTAGTAAGAGAATAGTGGTGACGCCACTCCATCATTCCAGTTACAAGCGGTTGGTTGAAAACTTGTTAGTTGGCAACTGGTTGAGCACGCCAACCAACCGTGATGAATGAAATGTCGGCAACACATTAAGATTGTTCGGACTTCTCAGCTGGTTCCGAACCGCTGCGTTTTCCTCGAACGTTTCGGGGTTAATGTTGGGAGCCACATAGGGCTTATTTTCAAACTTGTCTTGAGCTAATTTCTTGAGCCGGTGCAGTTCAAACACGCCAAGTTCTGCAGAAAACTTATAGAATCTGCTGCCTTTGTTTTGTAATAACACGTGTGGGGAATCCACCTCTTGTATCCTTCCTTCGCTGAGCACCTGCAGACAGACAACAACAACATATTATTATTATTATTATTATTATTATAAGCAAGGATAACATGTGAGAATACATTGGACCCCGCTAACGTTGTATCCGAATCTGCGGTGCATCAAAGGACGTTATATCGAGGGAGCATTGTATTCACACAACATGCAGTCTGCTGTTTCGGTGCTCAAGTGATATCTAGCGTTTCCAACATTAACATGCCTTTCAGGATATTTGAGATAGCGTAGTATTACTCACCATGACTCTATCTGTATCTATGACGGTGTCAGGAAGGTGTGCTATATGTATCAATGTACAGTGTTCAAACTTAGTCCTCAGGAGCCTCTGTATAATGGTATTGCACCTGGAAACAGAAGAAAAGAACATACTGTAAAATGATTTTATTTCGCAGCTCGCAGTTTTCACGATTTTGGAAAATTTAAGAAAAAAAAGCATATTCACGTTTCTTTTAATTCACGTTTTCCAAGTATGTCAAAATATTTAAAAAATTGTGGTCACTTAACGGCTTCACCAAACTCGGATCCTACTCACAGGCTAATCTGTTAAAAATCACTGATAGCCACTAATTTAATCACTGGAGACAATGTTACCAATTTATAAATTGGTAATATTGTCTCCAGTGATTAAATTAGTGGCTATCAGAAGAACAAAACAGAAGTCTTATTATTCACGCGTTTCTTAAGTTCACGATCAAACACAGATAGTGAATTTCGTGAAAAATACAGACACACAAATGATACCCGTTTTACAGTAAATAATTTCCAATTAAACTAGTAGTGGATCACTATAGCAATTTGTTTCTTAATTTCAGTTTATATGCAGGCATCAGTTTTTAGTTTTTTGAATTCATATAAAAATATGGATATTGAAACTTATTAGTGTTTGTATTTTAAGGATCAACAAAATTGTTTTTGATGATTATAATGCGTATATATTACAACTGACCAAAGAGGACATATTTGTATTTTTAGGATTGAAACTAAATTACGGTATTATATTGGCAATTAGAGTTCAATGCAATACATTCATATCCTTACGTGGGATATCTGAAAAAGACGAGTAACTTGCCTGTAATCTAGATTTGTGGTGGGCTCCTCGTATATGACTATCTTGGACTGTCTGAGCATGGCTCGTGCCAGTCGTAGCAGCTGCCGATGTCCGGTGGAGAAGTTGTCGATGACACTGCCGATGTCGCTGTACAGTCGCTGTGGCAACGTCTCCACGAACGACGACAGGTTGACCTGAAGATGATGAAAAACGACCCAGGTAAACAAATTGCGAAATTAAACTTCTTCTAGAAATAATTATGAAACTGTTTGGAGATGATAGAGAGATTAAAATTGAAATGACTCTGGAGGAAGAATAATGAAACTATTTCAGGATGATGAAACAAATTCTTATCTTAGTAATTTGAATGCTTTCTAAGAGAATTATCAATTTATTTGAATGGAACAGCTTTTAAATACAATAAATTCTGGAGAAATAATGAAGATATTTTGGGATGAACGAACACATTCTCACCTATTTAAAAAAATATTATTGATCAAGAAAACATTTAATATATATATTAACTGCAAGACTAATATTAGTATCAAACAATAGTACTGCAGCAAATATTATCAATCTGTGCTCACCTCCTCTAAGGCTCGCCAGACCTGCGCATCTGTGTAGCGGGATATTGGGTCCAGATTCTGACGGAGTGTTCCTGTGAAGAGTGTAGGATTCTGAAGAAAAAACATAACATATTGAGAACCAGAGTACCCACAGGACAATGTATACTGTACTTAACATTCAAAACCAAAAATAAATTAATTTATAATGTCACCAAGATATTTAAAAATAAATACAAGGTATTTTGAAACAAATTGAAAGTAAGAGATAACTTGGTCCGTGTGACACACACCTGTTGTATGACGGCAATCTTGTCTCGAAGGCGCTGTAGACTGATATTCTGAGTGTCGATGCCGTCAATACGGACGATCCCAAGATAGTCGTGGAGACGGAACATCACAGACATAAACGCTTTCTGTTCGGCGGCAGTCTTGAAGATCATCCCCATCTGCAGATAGAGGGTTAACATTTAGAAATGACATTAAATACAAAACAATATTTGACCTAACAATTAGAGACGACAATAAAGACACACTACCGGTATATTGACCTATCCTTATCTGTACGTTCCCTTATTTCATATAAAATATGATTTTTTTTTTAACTATCGAGTGTTGTGGATCACTAAATAACAACTTTCAGGTGGATAAATCAAGCGTAATTAGTCTCAGATCGAAATTTGTTTGTCCAGTACACAGGCCTATCAACTGTGATATTATGTCGTTAATGACAACACTTTGGAATGTATTCGTAATATAGCTGTATGAGCAGTTGCGGGTTTCCTCCTGCTCTCAAGTGGCCCTCAACTGACAAGCCGTGATATAAGTGAAAGAATTCTGAAAGTGGCTCTAAACCCAAATAAATAAAAATAAAAAATAACATTGCATACCTTTTCTTCAGCTCGAATACAGCACCACACCCCCTTCAGAGGAGATGGACCCTTCCCGGGGTTGGACACTGACACCCCTTCAAGTGTGATGATCCCATACTGAGGCCACAGGAGGGAGGGCTTGACCTCTGTATCTATGGCAACGTCTAACTCCGGGCTCATCTGGTAATACTGAATCAGACGCTCGGCAGATTTCATCTGAAAAACATCAAAATGAAACAATTTATGTGATGGCTGTGTTACAGTAAAACCTATGAACCATGGCTGATGCTGATAACTGTACAGTGTGTTGCACAAATTGGCATAACGCTAAGGTAGCCGTAACTCCAATCATGGCAATAGTGTAGTCCACGTAAGGTTACAACGTACCATAGAGATGCTTCTAGGCCATGTTTACAGTCAGGAAGTGTCAATGCTACGTTCATAGTATTGCGACAATACCCAGCTATAAACATGGCCTACATCATTTATTACAGGAGACATCAAGTAGTGTAATGGTAGCATATGTTCAGTGTATACTCCCCAGGGAGTTGAGAAGGTGAAATGAGTGCACACAGATCCATTGACCGGGGTAATAATGCTATGAGCATTCTTCTGAAGGATGGATTTGGCATGATATAAATGCGCACATTATTATTATTATTATAGGGCGTGAAAGTAATGGTGGGAGCCTCATTGTGAAACTGACTTCCGGGGGCAGGAGGCTCCAAATAATGACAACTACTACTAGAATAAGTGGCAATCTCATATAACTGCGCATTAATTAAGAACCAGTTGAGAAAAACCATTGTTCACATTGTTACGTCATGAGTACTAGTATTGTTCCTACAGTCTACTACAGGTGTAGTGGTGTATGTGTGAAGCGCAGAGCAACACATTTGCACTAGTTTACATGCTGCCCCCACCACTTATACTCCCTATTATTATTATTATTATTATTATTATTATTATAGTGATGTTAGTTACGCCAGGTTTACCTTGAAGTGCACAGCAGCAGACTTCCTCATGGCGGGATGCTGGACGTTGAGCAGGTTTAGGGCGTAGAACAAGGACAGCCCCACTAGACTGCTGGGCAGCCACACACCTCAACATACAAGTGTACGATCAGTGGATAGTTGTCACCACTTCAACAGTATTTTCATATTTACCACAAAATGGGTGTCACTGGGGATTCCCATTCCAATGTGGGCCCAAAGTGAAATGTACCAAATTTGTTTTTACATAGATTTAAATGATTTCCATTAAATACCAAGTGGTGAAGGTGAGTGAATATGGAGTTTAATATTAGTCACTGCAGGAATCTTTCACCCATTTGCGACGAAAGTTGTGAAGGTTTACAAGACATTGAGTGATAATGAAGGGAGACTACCCTAATCAGCATACTGCATCGGCCCAGAGTATTATATGGGAAGAATCTGACTTAGATGTAATATTAATGTTTATACGATCACTAAAATCACAGCGATCCGAATTCTGACAGCAATTAGTTCAATAATACAGTTGGATTAGTCCATTGATGGTCCGCATGTCCTCTAATTTCTGATAGTAATTCATTAACGTGATCCTCAACTCATTTTCATTTGTATTGGAAATGGATCAAATAAACGCTCGTCGATGGTCGTCCTCACCTTGGTACTGCACCACCAGGACGGCTCCAACGATCACCCCGACGACCACCAGGAAGGCGATGATGTCGACACGCATCCCGAACCAGCGATTGGCCGCCAGGTGGAGGTAGCAGGCGGCGGTGCTGCGGTCCTGGCTCACGTCAAAGTTGTGCAGGAAGCGGTGTTCCACGCCGAACGCTCGCAGCGTCTGAATGCCCTCCATGCTGCTGATGATGTGGCCCCCGACTGCGCTCTTAGCTGCCATGGAAACCATCACATGTCATCACTCATTAACCAATGAACATATTGCTTTAAATCTGTTTCGATGGATTATTTTGATACAATTGAAAATTAAATTTGTAAGACTTTCATGTTATTTGAAAGATACAGTAGAACTTGCATATAACGGCCTCACATATACCGCACTCACCTACCTGGTATAATGTACTGAATCTGATGTCCTGGTCCAGTCTAATGCTAATTACGGCATATGCGTATAACAGACTTAACAATATAACAGACAAAAATAGCCGGTCCCAATGAGTATGTTATATGCAAGGTCTACTGTATAAGTAAAGTTAAAGATTTTTTGCAGCATTGTTTTCATCAAGCAGTTATCTCCCCTCAACATTTTATTTTCTATTTCTACTCAAGACTACTGGGCAGTTATCTTCCCCATAACAATTGTTGTGATGTTATTTCCACTAAGCAGTTATCTCATCATTTTTTATTAATTAATATCTGCTTAATACCCTTTCATGAAGGCTATCGTATCCACTAAGAGACCATATAGCAATAATCGTGTTTATCTACCTCGCAGACATCTATGAGAACTCTGTGTTCTTACTTAGTACCGTAGTGGATACAAATAAGAGCATCATGAAATGATACCCAGGTAAATAAATCTAGTCAAATGAAGCAGCCTTATTTAACATCACCCCAAACAAGAAGTGAAGAATTAGAAATCTTTGAAAATCTTATTAAATCAATTTGGTCATGTTCTATCGAAGCCTGGATATATTAATGTGTATTTGCAGGAAACTCACATGCTAGCTCTATCTTTTCCACGTCCTGCGTGGACTGGTGAAAGTAGTTGCGAGCGATGACGAAGGCGACGGTGAGAGGGATGACCAGCAGGAAGAGCCAGTAGTTGGTGACGCCCACCACGATGACGGTCGCTATCAACACGCTGAAAGACTGCAAAAACAACCATAATCAGATTATTAAAAATTGCGCTTTCGATACAGAAACCTTTAGTTACTGGCAGTAACAGCATCAGGGTTCCACTTAGGTTTCAATTTTTTAGAGTCCCGGGGACGCATTTTGAGATACTTATCAACATTTTTATTAATAAAGTGTGTCCAAACTTGCAATATTTGAGTATGGGACGCAGGATTGCGCGTTCGGGGAAACCCTGAGCATTCATATATAAATACATTATATGATTGTGAAATTGTGAATTGCTTACAATAATATTTTAATATCTTAATTAAATTACTTAATACTTAATTTTATTATTGAAATATTTTGTAATTTGATCATCTTTAATAGATCTAAATAAGTTTTTAAAAAATCGATTTCATTTGTATTGAAAGCAAAATACATTAAACGAGTAAAATGTCAAAAGCGATGGAATTAGGCATGTATTGTTTTTTGGGTGGTGGGGGTTAGAGGAATTGGGGTCGAGTTGCTTTCAAGATTCTTTCACATATATCACAGCTTTTCGGCTTAGGTCAGGAGGAAACCCTAAACAACCATAGCACTGAATTGAGCACCTACACACATAATAAACCAAGTAAAAACTGGTGGTTTATGACAATCTTCAAACGCCTACCTGAATACAGTCGAGCAGAATAGGTGGCATAGTGTCGATCACGCCCACATCTCTAAGAAAGCGACTCAAGACACCGCCTGCAATGTCAAATAGCAACAGCAATTCCAGATTAGCGTCAATACTGATTCACATATAGACACCACGGTAATGTTATATCTTAGAAATCCTGGCAGCAGCCCTGTATGTAGAGTACTGAACACATTCTTATTGCTTTTAGATTAATTATTATTATTTTGGAGAATCAGGGGAAATAACTCTTCCATTTTTCTGGAGAATCAGGGGGAGCAACTCTTCCATTTTTATATGCTGAAGGGTGAGCCTATATATTGTTACGGGTACCGTAAATAATTTAGTCCAACGAGTTATTATAATTATTATAATAATACACATTTATATAGCACAATTATCCAAAATAACTGCTCAAATACACTTGAGAAATGGGTGAACATATGTTATAAGTAGAAAAAAAGTCTGCTTAAGACATTGACAGCGTGATAGTATCAGCGTTATTTTTAATTCCATAGTTCACAGGAAACTGAGCTCTGTTCATGTACAAACTTCGCAACAAATTCCAAGATAAAAAAGATTACCTGGACTGTTGACATCGAAGAAGGTCATGGGCGCCTCCAGGATGGACGTCAGCGCCAGTTTGTGCAGCACCTCCGCCGCCTGGTTGGCCAGCCAGAAGAAGACACCCGCCTGCACGAAGCTGAGGAAGACGGTGAAGAAGACGAGACCGAGGTAGATGTACACACGTTCGTCCAGCGCCCAGACCGCGGGACCTAGCAGTGTCACGTTGACCGTCGTCTCCGTCTGGTTCTGGAACGTCTCCGACCTACAGCATACAGGCTTTGAGGATAGGATAGATGACAGATTGTGCAGACATTATGCTAATGTTATCTGCTTATGTAATACCATGAACATTATCATTATTATTATCATCATTATCATTATTATTATTATTATTATTATTATTTATTATTATTTATTATTATTATGATGTGGAACAAGACATTGAATGGGAAAAAAATAAATATACACTGATATGGAAGTACTACAGTTCTAAACTGGCACTCCTTGGGACCAAGATGATTTCCCATTTTGACAGAATGCTCGTTTACTGAGAATTTACCAACAGAAAGACCAGTGTGTCCACTCACCAATATGCTAGCCACCATTCACAAAGAACAAACCCGCCCTGAAAATGGATGATTATCAAATTTGTAATTAAATATAAACAGTACATCTGTTGTTCATTCAATAGATATTGAAATTTTATATAGCCAGGGTGAACTCCTTTAATTGTTCAGACGATTACAACATCTTTTCTTAACCTTCACCATGCTAAAGGCAACCTGAAATGCCCCAGACATCAGTCATTCAGATTAATCCATGGCCCAATTGTACAATATAACGTAACTTTTAAGTAACCTCAACTCCAAGCTTAGCAATGGTTTGGTATATGCAGTGTGCAACATTAGTAGTGGCCCGATGGCCAATGTCTTAGCTAAATTCACTCGGTCTAAGCTAATGCACTTTGGCAAAGACCAATTGTCTAAGTAAAAATAATAATTCTATATCTAACTTTGCACCTACTTTCCGCGATTACATGGTCCGGGCTTTGCTAAGTCATTTTTAATTGGCCCTGATGTCTTTGATATTCTAGCTCTTGTTAATGTCTCATACTGTGTCGTCTGAGACTGTGACATATATTATTAGTGGTCTAAGCAGGGATAATAACTTAACTTTAAAACTTACCGGGAGTTCCCCATCCTCGCACCACAGGGGTACCTTTAATTACGTTCACACTCAGTACTATGCAGCGAGTCTTGAGCGTAATAAAGTATCCCTAGTGTGAGAGGATAGGAGTTCCCGTACTTATAGGCCCATCCGAAATTTGGCCCATGGGCCTAAAAACGGAAGTTCTATCCGTATTTAGGCCAATGGGCTTAAATTAGGATTTAATATTGATCCAAATAAGGTCCTTGATCTGAAAAGGAGCATAGATATTTCCCATGATACACTGGAATGTAGCGTTCATTGGACGGAAAATGAATGTGGTGTTTCAATTAAAATAAGTACCAACCATAATAATTTGTGTTTTTCGCATCAGAAACACAAAACATAATGGGTACATGTTAGTACATGACTACATGTACTTCCGAATTTAAGCCCTGTGCCTAATTTCGGATTAAATTATTCTAGAACACTTTGATTTTATTCAGCAGGGAGAAGGTCTATAAAGCCCAGGGCCTAAATACGGGAACTCCCGGTACTCGCCCGAATAATGATACAAATAACAAATATTTACAAAAGACATGAATTCCTACTCGCCATTAGGATACCTTTAGCATTGGGAGAATTGGCCCGGGCGAGTGGGCGAGTGTTAACCCTTAGAGCGCCACATTAATTGATAATTAAACGAGTGAAACGAAGTTTGATTACGATTATATGAATATAATCACAAGTAAGAGGGATCACGTGAGATAGCAAATGCGAGAAGGAAAGTCAGTATTTAAAGAATTTGAAACACGTAAGTTATTGGGTGGGCAACAGTACATAATTGTACTTCGAAAGACACA
>JAUTBZ010167595.1:0-10551 GCA_032361785.1 Lepetodrilus galriftensis | reverse complement strand
AAGATCACATTGTGATTTATGGGTAATTTATTCATTGTATCATGTTCTACACGAGCAAAGAAAGATTACTGTGAAATGTGGGCATAATAATTATACTGATTGGGGATGTTATAAAACCGCTTAGCAACAATATTGTGTTACAATACATGCGTTCCTTTAAATGTTTCTTTCAGTATATATATATATATTACAGTCAATGTCTAAACTCAGGCAATGTGTAAAATGACTCATACTTTCAGAGAATTTTCATTTACAGAGTCAATTTCTATAATGCCTGAAATGAAAAACTGACTGCATTTATTTGGCTCATTGACTGGCATGAGTTTAATGAAAGAAAATTAAGATTATTTATATGTATTCACAAAGAATTGCATACAGTTGTATATGCTTTCACACGAAATTGTTTGAATAAATATACAAATGTATGCGTTATTTCAATTTTCTTTCATCAAATTCATGCCAGTCGATCTTTCAAATAAATGCAGTCAGTTTTTCATTTCAGGTATGTAAAACATTGAATCGGTTAATTAAAATGTACTGAAAATTTCAGGCATTTTACACATTGCCTGAATTTAGACATTGACTGTAACATATAGTCTCTATATATCGGGTGGCCAAAAAAAAACACGTCCCGAACTTTAAGGGTTAATACATGTGTATATCACCATGAAACTTCACACAAGTGACTAATATGAGAGTATGAACATATTTTGAAAGTTTCAAGGCCCTATGTCGTATACCTTTCCCGATAAGTCAGAAGCTGCGTAGTTACCTTAAATTTGGGTTAATACATTTGTAACTAACCATGAATATTACTTCCTATGAAACTTCACACAAGTAACAAATGGTATGTTCTTAACATATTCTGAAGCTTTAAGATCCTATGTCTTATACATTTTCTTAAGTTTATGGTAGGCATGCATACGATATTTGAAAAATCTGGCGCTATTAGGTTATTTGATATAACTAAATGAAAAGTTCGGTATTACTATGGTAACAGAAAAGTACGGGAAATTGTTATTATTTGTTTTATTTAATTTGTAAAACAAACAAAAATACGAAAGTTAAAATAAAATAAAGTGTTGCCTAGTTTTGAAAGAAGTCAGATGTTCTGTGTCAGCTCTACAAGTCCATGTGACTGCGTTCATGGGTGCGTTCAAAGACACAAGGACTTGCAAGTGGCTTATACTAGCCACTGTCTCAAGAGTCGTATGAACTTTAGCAAAGCGGCTTATAAGCTCAGCCCTACGCTGATTTAAGGCACCCCCGATGTTCTCTATGGCCAAGTAATGTCAGATAGTGAACTCGGTCATACGTTGCCTTGTTGTTTTCACCCTGATAAGGTGAGAATATACACATATGTTTCTGAAGCCATTCACAGGAAGCAGTCTTTGCTGTAGACGTATTAGTACAGTGTACTCTCAATTGCCTCAAAAATACGTCATGCTCTTGTTATGTAGAATACATGTCTATACATCTATTTCACTTCACATAAATTTACAGGAAATAATGTGTTAACCCTAAACACGGCATGGATTTGGAAGCGGCCAAGTTATCTTGATAAGATATCTTTAAATTGTATGATTCACTATAAAAAGCATAACATATTTCAGAAATGAGAGATTAATTAAAGTTCGTCACATATATTAGATTTGCGATAGACTGACCATAGAAAGAAAGCATATCATCAACTTTCATTTAAAATTGTTTTTAGGGGTTCTGTAAAATTGAAGTTTATCTTCATCGCAGCTAGTCGTGATGAAAAAGCAATTTGAATGCCAATTTTCTAGCGCATGAAACGGCTGCTTAGGTTGTATGATCCTTAATAAAAAAGCGTGGATTAATTAGGTATTGTAATGGTCTAAGAAATATTAAAGCACTAATGAATTAAAATTTAAATTAAAGCACTAATTAATTAAATCTATATTTAAATTTAAAATTATCGTCATCATAATTATTCATATTATTATTTATCTTACTTCAAGGTCAACTATTTGGCCATGGGAGAGGGTTAAGCTCTGTGTACACTGGATACATTTTTCCAACATTTTCCCAACATTTTTCCAACACCTGATTTTAGACACTACAGCAACATTTTCCCAACATGTTGGAACACTTAATTTGCCCTGTGTACACTAGCAACATTTCCCCAACATTTTCCAACATGGTCTTGTAACAACAAATGTTGGGAAAATGTTGGGAAAATGTGTCCAGTGTACACAAGGCTTAAGGCGTGTCTATGAGAATGTTCTCAAGATATCCTCCCGAGAAGCACCCACCTCTGGATTATTCCGTTAAGCCCTGTGTACACTGGACACATTTTTTCAACATTTTCCCAACATTTGCTGTTACAAGACCATGTTGGAAAACTGTTGGGGAAATGTTGCTAGTGTACAGAGGGCAAATTAGTTTTACAACATGTTGAAGAAATGTCGGGAATATGTCGTAAAAAGAATTGGCGAGTTATTTATGTTGTAAGAATGTTGGAAAAATGTTGGGAAAATGTTGCTAGTGTGTACACGGGAAAATTAGTTTTCCAACATTTTTCCAACATTTCTCCAACATTTAGTGACATCATGTGATTAATTTGAGGTCATGTGACTTAATGGACAAAATGGTAGCAATGGATATTACGTAGATTATCTCAGTAAATACTTCATAGAATGGAAAACAAAAGAAACTTCATTTTCTTATTGTATTTGCCCTATCCCAAATAATAATATAAAAAGATATTGCACCAGTAATAACAAATCTGTTTATATAACGATCACCACATATTTTGAGTAAGTATTATTTGATGCAGAAGGGCGACGTTCGAAAGAAGGAACGGGCAAAACGGTTCAATTTGCACGTGCTAATTCTTCACATTTCCAGCCCATGGACTACTATACATCCAAATATGCCGGACATGAAAGCCTTGCTGTGTCGTATCCAATCACTCCAGACACTCTCTCCGTTAATTCGAATACCGCCATTGAGCCGGTTACTGCATGGCATCTTTGAGATACACACAAAAAACTAAGGTTTTACTGAATTCTTTTAATCAAGCATACTTTATGGAAGTTATTATATTGAAAATCGTTAGTAATATTACTATGGGATGCAAATATCTTCCGTGGATTTAAAAGAAATTACTTTGTAGAACTTTTACGTCTGCAAACTTATTCCCCAATCTCCACACTTTCAGGTGTGTTATTGCTTTACGGCTTTCTTTTTAGTTTTCTTTTCTGGATATTGAACTATTTTGTTGCATTTATTTCACCCTAGACATTAGATATTGGTTTGGTTTCCTGTGCCACTTAGGGCTGTAGGTACATCACACATTTCCTCTGAAGTCGGTTAATATGATCTCTGCATAACAATTGCCGTGATATAGTTATTAACTCAGTGACCAAGCTAAGGAATGCAATATACGTCGCTCGTCCCGGGGCACGCGGCATAACCACT
This sequence comes from Lepetodrilus galriftensis, assembly GCA_032361785.1. Classification (NCBI taxonomy): domain Eukaryota; kingdom Metazoa; phylum Mollusca; class Gastropoda; order Lepetellida; family Lepetodrilidae; genus Lepetodrilus; species Lepetodrilus galriftensis. The sequence goes on along the minus strand of JAUTBZ010167595.1, from coordinate 7,104 downwards.
AGGCAATTAACATTATACGTGGAAATAGTTTTCAGAGCTGAAAACTGCGCCTAGCGACTTCAAAGCAATGCAGATCGATCGCTGTATTATGTTCAAGACTATGATGAGGACGTTTGGAACTCAAAGATGTTTTTCAACTAGCAATATCAATCAGGGTATTCCTGAAATCCGGCCGCTGTCTTTATTTGCATTCTATTCAGCTTCTTGAAATTGCGGCGTTAGTTAGATTCTTCCCCAAAGAGAACAGAAGTGTCATGAGGCACTGGGGTATGAATGCAGCACAGAGACGATGATTAGCTGGACAACAACATGCTCAGCCGACGTCTTCAGGATAGGGATGAAGTCTAGTGATGTATCCTGGAATCTAGTTAACATGATGAATTGCGCTTATTGAGGAGACACTTTGGTATGATTATTGATAATCAGATAATATATGGATTTCGAAACAAATATTCCATATTAATGGAATTACATAAATTATGGAATGCCAACTATGTAAAGAAAAATGATTACACTCGACAAATTTAATTTTTTATTTCAAAATATTTGGCTAATTAGATTTGAGAAGAAAGTTTTACAATGTGTTTTATGTAAATAGAATATCCGTTCCATAATTTAGCGGGAACGCGAGCAGGGCTTAGAAAGCTTGTCAGGTTACTACTTTCTGTTAAAGGGCAAGGGTGTCTGTCGGTGTAATTCTAAGACAACCGTAAAACCTCCCACTCAAGGCGAAACAACATCGTAAATGTTCATTACATGCAGCTTAAATTGTAACATAATATCTCTAATATACTTCCGCACCGTACGCGTATGCGCTCAATATCAATCGTATTACTACTATATGACATATTATGTAGGATGTCAACAACGTTTGTAATTTATGCTGTTTTTGTAAGATATATAGTCATCGTAATATTGCCACAAAGTCGGCACAAAATGATAAAACTATCGCTCCCCTAAGCGTGGAATAGAATGATGTTCGAAGAAAAACATTTCCCTGAGGAATATTCGCGTGGTATATACCGTTGAGTAAATATACTAAAACGTCAACAGGCTTCTCTTAATGTGACACTAACCGCCACTTCAACATTATTTTTACCCATAATCGATTTATAGCTCGTATATTTCGTAATCCACTAAATCCATATCATACATCGATTCAATCATTACAGTATTTCCCTACAACCTTTCATGCTTAATTAATATAGAATGTATTCATCAAACCTTTGAGCATTATTCTTGTCAATAGAACTAACCGCCCTCGGCTGGAAAAAGCGTGTACAGTTCACGGTAATAGGCCATCTCATGGGGACGATGAATAAACAGCTAATCAATAAACATTAAACCAAATCATTTTACGACCTTCCCGGTAGCAATGTCATTACATACATGTCAAGTAAAAAATAATGGGTCTTTTTGCAAGACTTGGCATATTATTATCACATTTCTCAAACGCAATGATGCAAATTTCATCGTTATTCTTTATCCATTAACAATCCCTTTTGTTCTCGTCTTATAGACAACTCAATAGTTAACCATTAATGCGTTTTATTCAAAACTAGAAAGTTAAAATTAATCAAATTTGTCTGACAAATTCCTGAAGGAGCAGCTTATTCTATCAGCGTGAGTAGGAAATAATTATATTACAGCAGCGTGTAGAGGCTCCTAATTTTAACACTGCGCCCGGTTGATATTTGGCATAGCATAATTGCAAGTACTCTTTGATATTGTATAATATTGTTTCATCATCACCAACGATAAATACATTTTGCAAAAGCCAAATGATGATATCGTCGATTTCTGTAATTGCGTAATTAAGAGGGTTAAGTATATTGAATAATTATATTACAGTATACCACGAATAGTGACTAGAACACCTAAGCAAGACCACATTAGACTAGTACTCAACCAACTTCATTGGATATCTCTAAGAGAGAGAATTGACTACAAAATCCTGACTAATGCATACAACGTTTTCCATGGACACGCTCCTGCATATTTAACTGAACTCCTGCCTCTATATCAACCTCCACGCAGCCTCTGATCACAAGACCTAGGGTGGTGTTCCATTGACAGTCTTGGACGCACATTCTGGACAGGGTGCTGCTCCTTTCTAGCTGTTCTGTGTACTTTCTGTCCGACGGAAAGTACAGACAGAACAGTTAGAAAGAAGCAGCCTCCCGTCCAGAATGTGCGTCCAAGACTGTCAATGGAACACCACCTATAAATGTCCATAACAAAGTAGCAAGTGTTAAATAAGTCCTTACTTCCAAATACGCAGCTGCCACCTCTTTAAACACTTCCTACTTTGTTATGGACATTTGGGTAAATACTAATCACAAATTGATATGATGCTGCAGTTTCTATATTATATGTAAATTGACTTTTAGTACTTCAAGCCAATGCTGTCTATGTCAACAGCTTAAAGGATAATGCCATGCTGTTTTTGGTATTCTGAAAACCGAATCTTCGAGGTACATACTACACAGAGACTACAGGTTGCTATGAGGTTCTGCTACAGATACTCGTATGTCGGTGGTTTTTATTAAAGTTGCTGGCAACCGCCTGTGGGTAGGTTGGATGATTTGTTGTGATGGAGGAGGGTGGGTGGTGACTGTGGGTTTATTGTGGACACTAATAGTGAGTTAGTTGGCCAACGGTTATCTGGTTATGTTTTACTCCGGTGAGCTGAGGGCTGAGTTTGTTTTGGGTTATTCTAAGCGGGGTAAGGTTGGCTGTGGGCTGTTGGTGAGTTGATGATGGGCAGTATGATGAAACGGGTGGTTATGAGATGTAGTTAGTATGATAGGTGGTATGATTTAAACATATTTTCATTCAGCAAAGAATGAAGATAAGTAAACAAGCTGTACAACTTATTTCAATACCGCTCCTCAATGGATGGTAAGAAGGTGGTTATGGGTTGGATGTGTGGTAAGACGGCGGATGTGGGTGGGGTGCGTGATATTTAGAACGGTGATGGGTGGACAGGTATGGTGATATTGGTCAGTCAGCCATACTTCTAGATTAATATAATAAATCAATTATCAGTATTATTTATTCATCCATCAACGAACTGATATTTCAAGAAATAAATCCATGCATATTTACACAGTATACACTAGTATGATTATAAAACGCAACTGGGCATTAATAATATGCTTTTAAGTGCAATATGTCTATTTCTGGTTGATTCAGTGTGACAATGGTTAATTCCAATTGATTTGACTGGATTCATATTGGATTTCAACATCAAAGATTCCTAGTACCAGCCCACCAAGCATCACTCGTTAGCATGTCTGAAGAGGCAGATATAATTATAAGTCGATGGCACTGACATGCTGCTCAGTGCAGACTATTCGCGCTTGGAACACGGTCGCAACCGATCGGTCTTTCGCTGAAATAATGGTCGTCCAAATGCAATGGAGATATTTTGTCCGGGTCGTCAGGCTTTTGTGAGGTGATCCGTGGTAAATAAAACAGACTTCATTTTGAATTCTAGTTGACTAGCATGACTGGTAACATAAAACATTTATACATGAATGGCTTGAAGAAAATATCTATGCTATGAACCGTATGAGTTTATCATCTGTAAAGACATATTTGAAATATGTTCTGGAAACATATCAATACATATTTATGTTGCAAACAATTTTATGCTAACATTTTCACTAGGAACATGATTCTAAGAGCGACTTACTTGCGGAATAATGCATAAGTTACGCACTGTCTACGACTTGGGGTCTTATATCGATATACTATTGGGTTCAATGATACACGCATAACTATCTCCTGATCTTGTGTTTGCCATTCTAAATCTAGCATTAAAACAAAACATGCATATATCGTCGATCGATATATATGTAGAATACGACCTCTGGAGTACATACGCGCATTTAATAAAGTGACCAGCCTATCTCATAACCAATTACGTCTGTGTTTCCAATCGTTCGTTGACTCCATTCCCATCGGCTTTGAACACAATAATTATTAGTCAGTTTCAGTACATCACAGGCAATTTAACAGACCTGAATCTGAAATACCTGTCATTGTTTTCTGGAAATGAATGTATCACCTATGGTATCAATGCCATTGGCTGCATGGCATTTACTACATCGCATTTGGAAATGGAAACTCAGTATCTGGAACGATGTTAATGTATTCTAATCAATTGATCTGGTTAAGTGAGAGGACGTTGTTATTTCATGTGACATATACAATAGATTGTCCATCGACATGAAGTCCGAAATCTTCCTGTCATAAGTGTCACCAAAAGGATCAAAGATGACCGAATACATTATTAGAATTGGAATATCTATCCCTGTTTCTGATTCGGTGTGTGTGTACCACATCCATTAATTCCAATTCACTTGATTGGATTCATAAAAGGAATTGAAGATCAAACATGCCAATGTCCAGCTGTATATGAGTTCTCTTAACTTGTCCGTAGAGACTTCCTGAAGAAAGCATGTGCTATGTTGATCAATGAAGCCTCTTTTACGATGCTAGCCTTTACCCAGTCGTTGAAGTAATGATAGCCCACACATAGAGATACTTTGGATCTCATAGTATGCTTCCAAGTCCACAGGTTGTTCCGAGATGTAGAGCATAGAGGTGCTGAGTTATATTGATCTATCTAAAGCTAACTTGCTCCTATGCCTGAAAACCACGCAGAAAAATACTAAGCGAATTACACTAGTCATCAGGAAGAACGACACTACACATATAATAATAATAAGAATTTATGTATGTATGTTTAGGTCTTATGGGATGAATACAAATGCGATGGTAACATACAATGATAAGACACATTTCTAAAACACCCGACCATTCAAGGCCTAGGGGACACCCAATACAAAGCATATACATACACGTATGTACGAACATCTTTTCTTTCATCATCCTCAGAGTCATTATATTCTATTTTCGCCATGTGGTTATATAACTTGATAAACTAATATATGTTTAAAATATTAATTTGTCATTACGCAATATCCGGTTGTATCAATTTAGCATTGTTACCTGCTATTCATTTACAAAATGCGCCGCTCCACTGTGTACGTGAAGTAAAGAATAGGCTCCTATATTAATAGACTGCCATCAGCGCAGCAGTGTTACGAACACATCTAAATGTGGATTGTTAAATATGGATATGTGTTACGAACACATCTAAATGTGGATTGTTAAATATGGATATGTGTAGAATACCGGTAGTTCAATATTTAAAAAATATAACAAAAGGTAAAAACTGTATCTTGGGATTATATCCTAAGGCTATAGTATCATGATCTAAAGGCATATTCGATCTCTTGTGCATCCGTAATTTACTGAAGTACAGTGCTCTCGATATAACGCTGAATTTGGGGTCCATGACATGCCACCCGCGTTATAATACCCGCGTTATATCAATTGGAGAAAAACATTTATTTTAAAAAAAAAAAAACTTTTTTATAATTGGAGATATTTTTTAAATTTATTTTTATTTTTAAATGGGGTCCACGTTGGACCCCACGTTGTATCTGAATCCGCAGTGCATCGAAGGGCGTTATATCGAAGGAGCACTGTAATACCACTGAGCATATTGAAGTAGTGCGGTAACTATAAACGAGCATACAATTCTGGAATATTTTATTTCCATATTGCCTTTATAAACACACCATACATTTGTGGTTTGAGCTTAATCAGTGCATACACGTGTTAAATAAAACACACACGACATAACATAATGTTTTAAAGGCATTTGTAGACAGATGATGTTCTACAATGTGTTTTCACATACAAAGGCTATTTGTAATTATATTGATCTGACTATCTATTGTACGAGCTAGTTTTCTAAGTACTATCTATTTCCAACTGATATTCATATAATAATTGAACGAGGATTATATATACACCAGATCATACGACCTACCTTCACGTAGACTAGTCTGCCCCGTGCCTTCCTTGATTACTACTTCCAATACCAAAAATTGATACATCATATTGTATTCTGAACTGTATAAAGGAATGTAAAACGTACTATTGATGTGCGCATATTCCTGATTATAAACTATGCCTCAGTAAATAGTGTTCACTGACAAAATTGCTACTTTTGAAATGAGGTCGTCTAGCTATTATGATTAAATTTTCATTGTATCTTTGTTTTTATCAATAAACATCGTAAAGCTTTACTGATAACATGTTTTGAATAATGGATAGACATTTTCAATTATAATAATGCTTATGAAATCCATCATATGAACGTATAATGTAATCGTACTATATCATCAAATTCTGCTCAGAATATTACACGTTTCTTTAGATCTCTGGCTGATTCAGCTCCGTCTACTACTGTAATTGCTTTGACATCAATGTGTCACGTACGTCTAACTCAAAGACTCCTACGGGGACATAGAAGCATATATAATTACAATGTGCATTAATATTTACGTATTTACATTTTTTTACAAGAACTTTAATTGTATTCCTAGGCTGACTCAGATACCGTAAATTTCAGGCTGACATCATTTCTGTAACTTTATGTTTGACTTATTTCGATGCAAAAGGAAACCAGGCCATTTAATTTCGCTTCAGCGAAACCCAAGTATGAGAATACAAGTGATCTCTGATTGAAACTGACATCGGAAATACATCAAACATTTCTCATTTCCCAACATCATAAGCCTGCTAATCAGCAATGGAAGATTTATCTTCTCAACGTCAACAATAATCTACTCACAATGATAGTATGCATACATGTTTAATGCACAAGCAATTCATATTCATGAGAATTCGTCCCTAACATTCCCTAACATTCAACTTTGAAAGTATTGAAGTTGTAAATCGCAGTAATATGTTGTTTATTAGGCATTGGGGATCCGATTAAAGTGAGTTGGTAAATATAATGTTTCTAACATTGTTTTCTTCTGGGCATAGAAAGTCATTCCACACTGAGGAAACCGGCTCCGTGGCGTAATGGTTAGAGCGTCGGCCCGGAGTGAGGAAGGTCGTGGGTTCGATCCCCGGTCGCGTCATACCAAAAGACGCTAAAAGATGGTACTTGTTGTTTCCCTGCTTGGCGCTCAGCATTAAAGGGGTAAAGCAAGGACTGGCCAGCTCGGAGTCAGT
>JAUTBZ010167584.1:0-10552 GCA_032361785.1 Lepetodrilus galriftensis | reverse complement strand
TCTAGAATCTTTCACTAATATCATGACTTGCATGCATATGTACTGCTTGACTAGTCTGGATTTCCACCAGTTTTTAAGGATCAGCCTCAATATGACATCAGCCTTGATATGACAGCACTCGGTGGTGGATAGCAATCGGAAATTCTTCTCATAACCGTCATTAATCTGAGCCTGCCATCGGGAAACAATAGCCTCTGAATCCTGTTGATTCTGGAGGCCAATCACGATGATTAATGGCCTCCTCCACACTTCAGAACGACTGTAATTACAGTGGCCTGGTCAGGACATAGAACTGCCTGCAGATAGACCTCCTGATGAGCGCCGTCCTACACCATCTCTGGGACTGCGATGTCTGTGATGAGCGCTGTCCTACAAGATCTATGGGACTGTGATGTCCAACACGATCTCTGGGACTGTGATGTCTGTGATGAGCGCTGTCCTACAAGATCTATGGGACTGCAATGTCCAACACGATCTCTGGGACTGCAACATGAGCTGTGGGACTGTTATCTCACTGGAAAGTGATGTCCCTGGATTAGCAGTGGTAGTTGGACAGACCCATGTCGGACATTAGATGTCCAACTGTCCATCGTAAATCTAGATGTAGTCATTGCTACTAAACTATTACTGTTACTAGAGTGTTAGGCTAACCATAGCTTTTTCTTGTGTTTTTCATTTCCTACCGGTTACAAAATACGGAATTGTTCCAAAAGAAATATAGAATAAAATATTAAAATCAAAACATATCAAAACAAACAAAAACAATGAGAAAGTGTGAGTGAATTATTGTTTTATGCCACAGCAGGAATATTTCACCTATATGTGATGATGTGAGAGAAAGAAAAACAAATCTTATAAAAATCTCAATAACCAAACAAACAGAAAATCCAAAAAAAAAAGAGTAAAACAAATTAATTCTGTTCAGGAAAGAAAAACTAATTCTAATAAATAAATAAACAAAACTGCCTGAATGTTCATCTGAACGCATCTTCCATTGTTAAAGTTTAGATTAATAATCTCAAAATCATATTAAACATTTTATTTACTCTCCATCTGCCTCTAAAACTACATGCACATAGATGGTAAGCCCCCAAACCTCCAAATTTTTGCACTGCAAATCGATTTCACCGTGTCTTGCCCCAACCAAGGCCCCGTGCCGGGAACATGCATTATGTATCAATTTAGCCTATTTCCATGCTCATCGCGATCAATACCCATCAAGGGTATTCTCACAAGGAGAATAAATGGAATAAAGTAATGGTAACACTGGTTTGGAAGTTGATTGAACTATAAATGTATTTCTGATAACCTGGCCTACGTTTCCCAAGTGGGTCACGCTGTAGGCTGAGCGTAAATCGGAGCATGCGCCGTGTTTTTACTGTATCAGGAAGTGACGTAAACTTTGATTATTGCCCGTACTACTGGTCCAACCTTTTCATGAAACTAAGGCATGTGTAGCTTCAATAAAGGGTATCAAGGATGTTGTATTATATTTTGAAATGCATTAACCTTCTCCCTGCTGAATAAAATCAAAGTGTTCTATTTCTGCATTTGACCGGGCAACTTAACTCACTTAACTCACCTATTATGTTTACCGTTTTTCCTAATAATGAATTATTTAATAAATATTTGGTAATATTTCATGACTATGGAGCTTGGAGGAGAGTTTGGATCTATAACACTGATAACAACGAGTGGTGGATCTCTTTATGTAAACTTTGATTTATGCCTGGACTATCCTAACAACCTCTTCATGAAACGAAGACCTGTATAACGACCTCTTCATGAAACGAAGACCTGTATAACGACCTCTTCATGAAACGAAGACCTGTATAGTTTCAAGCTTGGGGCATATATGAAGCTTGGCAGGGAGATTGGATCTATAACACTGATAACAACGAGTGGCGGATCTCTTTATATGAGAGAAAACTCTTTCTCAGGAATAGTAATAAAGAATGGAAATAGATCTAGACCTGTCACATTTGTATCTGAAAATTTCCTTTACAGACAGCAAATTGCTTCATATGGGCCACCTTTTTGCCTTATATTTCATGTTCAAAGGGAAATGGAAGACCGCTGGTAGCCAGTATATCTACAATTTGTTCGGGAGAATTGTTTGCTGGACATAGAATCAATAAATCCAACAAGCACATGGACCCATTGGGAAGTGACTTGTGTGTGTGCTTTCACAAAGGTTTTCCCAATGTTACGTAATGAACGGAATTGCCCTGGGAGCAACCAATATTCATATTAACCACAGTTGACCAACCATGCATTTTCTGTTATTTCACCGAGACATAATCGACTACCAACATCGGGAATGTATATTCGTTCAGAAAATCAACACCCTTGTGCATACGATAATATATCAACATGTTTAACTGAATTTCCGTCTACATTTCAAGATAACATTCAAGGAATAACGTAAAATGTTATTAACTGTTGTTTTATCTCTCTCTCTAAAACTGTTAACATTTAAGGAATAAAGTACACGAATATTAACTGTTTATCTAAAACTGTATGTATTTCAACATACACATGAATGAAAAATCCCAAACTGACATACAAATCCAGCGATAAAAATTAACTTTAAAACTTACTAGTCCGAATAGTGATAGAAATAACAAAAGTTATGAATTTCTACTAGTCCTTTTAAGGATACCTTTAGCACTGGGAGAAATGGTCTGGGCTAGCAGACTAGTGTTAATTTCGATCTCTGAAAATCAACATGAAACACCACTTTGAAAATGCAGCTCAGCATTCATAAAGAACTGGTAATAGCACTATTTCAGATGAATGATTATTTGTAGAAATATTGTGGATACTAATGTAATTTCCTATGAATGGTAGCCCCAATAAACGTGTTACGTCCCAAAAGGAATATTACTGTGTGATCCAAGAGAACTAGATCAAGGAATCATTTCTAATAATTAATTCATAGATAAATGTTCCATCTCCCGACAATATAGCTTGTGATGTATGACTGACCTAGGTTAGCAACTCTACTTTGATGCTTCATTCTTCAACAGTAAAATATGACAAAGTATCGATTTCATCCGCAATGCAATTATAAACCCTAACAATTACCAGTGTAACACTAACTTTAACCCTCTCCATGCTGGAGGCAACCAGAGATGCCATAAAGAGCAGTGTTGGTATCTAATCCAGCATGGAGAGTGTTAACCCTAACTTTAACTCTTCATGCTGGAGGCAACCAGAGATGCCATAAAGAGTAGTGTTGGTATCTAATCCAACAGGGAGAGGGTTAACGCACTTCATGCTGGAGGCAACTGGAGATGTCCTAAAGAGCAGTGCCTGTGCCAAATCCAGCAGGAAGAGGGTTAACTCTCACCATGCTGGAGGCAACTGGAGATGTCCCAAAGAGCAGTGTTTGTGTCAAGGGAGAGGGTTAAACTTACCCTCTCTGGAGGTGTAAACTTTTTGAATTTAACTTTAACCATCTCCTTGCTGGAGGCAACCAGAGATGCCCTAAACAGCAGTACCTGTGCCTTATCCAGCAGGGAGAGGGTTAAACAGTTCATTCAATTTCATTGCTTCAGGGTATATATACTATAGATCTCCTGAAGAAGACAAACATAACACTGAAATTATTGAATAACTAATAAAATCATATGATTTAGTAGAGATGATATGATATCACATGATTAATATTGAAACCAACGAGACTTGCTTTGGGCAGGATGTCAAGTCGGTAATGTCTACTGACGAAGTGTTAGACAAGTCTCATGACAAGTCAATATTGAAAAACTTGCCGAGAAATGACTTGTCAGACCATCATACATTAATCACATAAAATCCGCACCATTACAAGACATGTGATTGTCCCATGACCTTGACCTGACTCTGTCTGGCAACAGAACGTCCATTGCAGCCTGTCCAATTCAGATGGCGGCCATTTCAACACCAGATGTCAAAACTGATGAGAATAACGGGAAGACACTGGTATTGGGGTGGTCACATAATAGCCAATCAGTGAAGCAGACAATTGGATTAATCTTTTACATGTACGATATTGATCGTCCGTAGTCACTTAGAATGTTTCTGTATATGCAGGAATATGTATATTATTTCTTTGAATTGATTTGCGCTCATGTTAATTTCGCTCTGATGCACATGACCAACTTTGGCGACATTAATTTTAAAGTAATGAATGTCATGTCAAAGATAAGCTGATGATTTTGAAACTCAAATCAAATAAACATTTATCTGGATTGATTAGAAAATGCTGAAATAATTTGAAAGCAAACTCTATTGTTCCAAAACATCGATGAAATTGGGTACACATTGTGAGAGAAAAAAAAATAGCAAAATTAAATAAACAATTTCATATAAATAATTTCTGCATTTAAAGCAATCGTGTGCATATCAATTTCAAAGCATCTCAATCAAAAGTTTTTGGTTGCTCAACTCATTCCGAATTCTGTGGTATAATTCATAACAACTAGATTAACCCTCTCCCTGCTGGATTAGGCAAAAGCACTGCTCGTAAGGGCATCTCTGGTTGCCTTCAGCAGGGAAAGGGTTAATACAGCCGAGTCATAACACAGAATGGGCAGTAAAAGATTGGACAGGAGTCTCTGGACCCACTGGTCCTGAAAACGGCATGACCTTTGGCGGGTAAACAATCCAATAACAAGGGGAACAAATAGCAGGCGACAAGCCGTCAGCAGCTACTACATCAGTAGATTACGCCTTTTATTGGCTCCCTTGACTTCAAACAGAGATATAGACCATACATCATCTACCTTATACCAGATAGAGTATTTGCACTTTTAGTGATGACCCCTACGCCCAATGAAAACTGACATCAGAAATGGTATTGAGTGAGTGAAGTTTAACGTCGCTGCGGGAATCTTTCACTCATTTGCGACGATCAGAAATTGTAACATTCATATGATTACAGTCTACATATAAACTGCATCATTCTAATTTTAAATAGAGTGAGTTATTTCCTCTGCATCATTCTAAATAGAGTGAGTGAGTTATTTCCTCTGTATCATTCTAAATAGAGTGAGTGAGTGATTTTGTTACAACAGGAATCTTACAACCATACATATGCGATGATAAATAGAGTGACTGAAAGTGTAAATTTGGCACCATTCACCCATAGATCTGCTTAATAAAACATAAAATCTGCAAGATGTGTGACATTTGTATACCAGTTTTCATTGGGTGACATGATAGTTATCATGTGATACCAGAGTACAAAAGAAAGCTGCAGATCCATGTCTGTCCCTGCAGTCCCACTATCTATGCCACCCATGCAATGTCCATCAAGTCTTCAGTTAGTTCAACCTATTTTAACACCAATTAATAAACAGATACATCTATGGATGTCTTATTTTGAAGAACTTCTACAACCTGACCAAGAAGGCTCACATCCAGCTCGAACAAGAGCATTTGGCTATTTTGGGAGGAAACTGTTGGAATTGTTCCATGACCTTCACTCCATGTAGAATAGGAACAAGGTCAATTGGGCATGTTGGAGGAGAACATTGATTCTAATCCTAGCGTACAATATCAGTGAGGAACATTACTCACAATTGTGCACACTCAGACAAGCGCATTTGGCTATTTTGGGAAGGCAATTGATGAAATTGTTTGTGATCTTCACACATTCTAGAACATGGACAAATGCAATCGGCCAATGTCAGAGGAACATCTATCATGGCTAATATTTCACATCCTTCAGGCATCCGAGACAAGAATTGACTTAAAAAGTTGAGTTACCGTAAATATCTCAAATCAGGAATTATGCAAAGGCTTGTTGAAATTGTTTGTGATCTTCACACATTCTAGAATAGGGACACATTCAATTGGGCAATATCAGACTCCCATCAGAGGAACATCTATCATGGCTAATAGTTGAAATCCTTCAAGCACCCGGGACAAGGATGACTCAAAAAGCTGAGTGACCGTAAATATCTGGAATCAGGAGTTATGCTGGTGTGCATGTGTACACACATTTCCCGACCAATACTACGGTACTGTTAATGCTGTAAAAGAAGTCTTCCGTTCTTTGAATCCAGAACGCGTGAGTGAACAGATGTCCCGCGAGACCCACCTTCAGCATTTAGTAATGACGTTAGTCACCGTGCGGCCAGAGCACCAATTATTTCATTGATGTGAACCGACGCAGAGCCGGGCGCAACACACACTGCCAACAACTGGGCTTGTAGGCTCTGGGAATATGTGGGACATTTTGAGTTCCTTGGTTAGTAATTCATACTTGTTCAGGAAATATCATGAAATTGAACCCTCTCCCTGCTGGATTAGGCACGGGCATTGCTCTTTAGGGAATCTCCGGTTGCCTGCAGCATGGAAAGGGTTAACCCCATTTTGAGTGCTATGCCTTGAATTTGCATTAATGCAAGGATATGTTTTTTTTTATTGTGTCATATAAACTTTCACAGGTTTTACTAGTATAGCTAGTGTATTATATTGGGTGAGGCTGTTTGTTTTATTTAATAAACCCAACCAGAAACATTTTATTTCTAGTCCCAGCTATTGTATCTGATAACTTTCAGAAGCCTAGCTTAACCCTTTCCCTGATGGAAGCAACCAGGAATTCCCTACATAGCAGCTCTAATGACTAATTCATCAGATAGGTGGTTAAGCCTGGCAATCAATGAGTGATTGCACAATGTTGATTTTTCGTTAGCGATTGATTTTGGAAATTACAGCACAAATGTAATCCTGAAATATCTCATGCCCTGGGGGACGGTTCTTTCCTAAATTGGTTGAATTGTACGGGAAACCTTTGGACAATGGAGAGTTGGCATGGAGGTCTACAAGTACCCAGAACAGGAACATAGTAACCATATATCATAATCATAAACATAAAAGTGTGTATATTAGGAATTTTCTTTTTACATTTTAAAAATAAATTGGGGTTTAGAATTGCTTTGAAGATTTTTTCACTTATTATTACTATTACTATTACTATTACTATTATTATTATTATTATTATTATTATTATTATTTATATCACTACTACTACAGTAAATGGCATTTTAGTGTTGACATTTTGGAACATGAATAAGAATCCAGTGGCCCTGTATGGAAAATCAAACATTTTAGATTTAATATAATGTGCAAGTATGCAGGTAACTACCAACAGGTATTGCAAGCAAGCATAATTTATCTGCCAATGGATAATTGAAGCCATGATGTCATGCAGCAGATATAGCATTGCCTAACTGGACCATCAAGGGTGAGACTCTACACCTACACCCACACCTCACTGCAAGGACTCTACACCCACACCTCACTGCAAGGACTCTACTAGGATAAGACTGTAATGAATAAGTAAAAACATCAATTCCGTTACCCACACAGTAAGAAAACTTATAAATGTTAATGATGCAAGTCAACCTTCCCACCAACGATTCCTTTAAGTTTTGTAAAGAGCATTTACAACTTAAACATTGCTAGTTTAAGTTTTGCATAGCATTTCCAATATGAACATCTCTCTATGCAAAACTACCATGCTTATTTATTGACTTTTACAATATTGGCAAATTTCCTGCCATGAATTGGTTCAAGCCGTACAAAATATGCAGCAATGGAGGATAATAAAGACATAAATATCCCATGTCTACATGAAACATAAATATCCCATGTCTACATGAAACATAAATATCCCATGTCTACATGAAACATTCCATGTCTACATGAAACATAAATATCCCATGTCTACATGAAACATAATATCCAGCGTCTACATGAAAAATAAATATCCCACGTCATCATGAAACATAAATATCCCACTTCTACATGAAACATAAATATCTCATGTCTACATGAAACATAAATATCCCATGTCTACATGAAACATAAATATCCCACATCTACATGAAACATAAATATCCCACGTCGTCATGAAAAATAAATATCCCACGTCGTCATGAAAAATAAATATCCCATGTCGTCATGAAAAATAAATATCCCACGTCTACATGAAACATAATATCCTATGTCTATGAAACATAAATATCCCACGCTGCACATTAAGGCAGCAGTCGTCAATGTTTGAGCGTGAATGGAACATTAACTAGGGTGAGGAATACTTCAATCAGCAGAGATATTGGGGCGTGTCCCTTTAACTCTCCAGGAGAAGTGTACACAAGCAGAAACTCGGCTCATTCTGCTTATTGGACTGGGAAGAACTCTTGTACCGCTGCCAACTTGAGTCCAGAGTAATAGAATCCAAATTAAGGCTTCTTCCTCACAAGCTCATAAACGTTCTGGCCCAATTGTGCAGACCTCATTGGAATTTCACATGGAAAGTTCATATTAATTGACTATGAATCATTCGAATCAAATTCAATTATTACGGAGTTGCTCAATGCCCTCTCTCCTGGTAATATGAAAGGAAGTATATTTGGATCGATTACGGGAAATATTCCTGCAGCCATGTAAAACAAGTCCATAAAAAAAAAAGTAAAAAGTTTTTGGAATACGAATCTCAAAGGATTGAAGTGTGGTATCAGATATAGAAAATCCAATTTCCTTTATATTTGAAAATATTGCAATTTTCAAAATTGCTCATTCATAATGCATGCACAGTTTTCACGATACTTAAACTTTATGAACTAACCTGTCGGGCTATGGGAAGATTCCGATTTCCTCCTTTTGTTGACAATGTCAGCGAAGTGAGATAACTTGGCCCCCATTTGGCACTTGAAGGTGAGTCAGTAAACCTCAATTACATACATATATCCATGGATAGCACACATTGAAATTCAGCAAAACCGTAACAACCACCAGGGTCACCTCATCAACCGAAACATGGAACTTGAAAGAATGTGCTTCAACTCTTCTTCTTCGCAACTCCACACACTAGCTCACAGATCACAATTTACATCCATAAAAACCAAGAACCGCGACTTTAAAAAAGTAAAAAAATCCTGCAAATTCGACTCCTAGAGAAGTTGAGACAGCAGCAAAGGTCGATGCATGACGGCTCTCCCAGCAGCTACCCGCGAAGACCGAAGGCCATGATTAATGCATGGCTATGATCATCATCATCTGGCTGGCGGTTCCTCCCCACCTCCATGCTTACATACACTCATCCACTTGTAGCCTAGTTAGCTGCGCCGCCTGGATACACCATCCCCGCTTCAATAGCTCCCCCAACAGTACCCAGTGCCGATCAATTAATGATGGGCATTCGGTTCTGCTAGTCTGTCATTCGGTCCGAAACCGCTAGTGCTTTCTACCTGCACTACATCATATAATCACCGGCTAATCAGACCCCTCTCTTCAATTCCCATTCACCGCTCAAGCTGTGTGTGTGTGTGTCTGTGAGTTGATGAAAGAATCGGTGATGGTATGTCTGAATATATGCGGAAATGGGGAAACGATTAGTGTTGGAATAAATATGTACTTGTGCTCTTTCTCTCTCTCTGCATCTCCCTACTCTTATTTTACTTTCTCTCCCCTCCTTTCTTCCACTCTTCCCCTCTTTTCTTCCTATGTCTGTCTGTTTCCCTATCTCTCTCTATCTCTCTCTCTCTCTCTAACAGTCATACTCACTTTCAAACTGTAAAATGTAGGGCTGGGTAAATATAACAATAATTGCAATTGTTATCGATGGGAATATACAATAATCATTATTGATACAAAAACTTTGTTATCGATACCCATGTACAGATTTATGTATTACAAAATAAAATTGTTACTCACGTGTCAGGGACTTTCTTTGTAAGCCGGGTAGCAAACAACAGATTATCCGTGTACAGTATGAATACATTTCCAGCTTGTTTGGTATTAGGGTTTAAGTGATTTCCTTTTATACTACTATTACTATGTCGTACATTTTAATAACTATTAATATATTTCCAATAAACTGTCATCAAAAGGCCACCAGTCCTAGTAGTATCCGCACACACCAGATTTGATTGCACATACACAGGTATATACCAATATAAATATACCAACAACTTCGTCCATCTAGTCACATAGATGCAACATATTACAAATGATTGTCCAAGTGGGTTGTCCCAAGGTAGGTGGGTTGTAGGTACTAGCAATGTTTACCTTTATCATAATTATTGATATTAGCTTGGCAGGTCTTCAAAGTGCATAATCTTGTGCAACATCTGCGGCATTGAGACATGATTTCATTGGCCGTTGATTGCTATGGACATAACCATGTCCCACACCTGTTACTTATCATTAAGATAATGGAATAGCTTACAAATGTTTGCTTATGTTACTAATGCAATAAATAGAATATTAACATCCTCAATTGTATTAAATATCAATTTTTATGTTCTACATCAAATAATGTTACAATTGACTTTCAGTTGTTGACATTAAACAGCGACACGGTTAAATATAATATATACAAACCTCCTTTGTGTTAATCTGATAAATTCAATAACAAGGATATGCTGACAATTGAATCCACAGGAAACCGTGGAAATGATAATCATTCATATACCAGTACCTATTAGCCCGGGAGCTGAGTAGGCCTACCGAGCACCCCCCCCAGGACAATTTTTCATGGGTACCAAAATGTTCAGTA
>JAUTBZ010167573.1:0-10553 GCA_032361785.1 Lepetodrilus galriftensis | reverse complement strand
TCAGACTGGATAGAACTCTACAATGACAGCAACCAAACACAAGACATCAGTCACTTTTATCTCAGTGACGACGACAATATACCGACCAAGTGGCAATTCCCAGACGGGACTACCCTCACCCCTCATGACTACCTACTCATCTGGGCAGATGGTGAGAACAACAACACAAAAGCCTTACACACAAACTTCAAACTCTCACACCAAGGAGGTAGTATCACCCTCTCCAACCCCAAAGGCTATGTCCAAACCCACTTAGAGTATGATACGCAAACACCAGATATATCCACTGCTACCCAATCAGGCAATAGTGTCTATATGATTCCCACCCCAAAACAAGCCAACCTCAAAGCATCACAAACCCTAAACATCACCAACAAACCAACAGCTTCTTTGGCAAGTGGTTCCTATGCTGGCACGCAGATGGTAGAACTCAAAAGCCAAAAAGATGCTATCATCTACTATACGCTCGATGGTTCCTTGCCAGATAGCCATGCTACACGCTACACAGGTGCTATCCCTATCCACAAGACCACAGTCTTGCGTACGCGGGCCCAGACGCCAAACAGCTTCATGAGTGAGACACACACACAGACTTACCTCATAGATGAAGATATCGCACTGCCTATCATCTCCATAGCCATAGATGATGCCTACCTACACGATGAAGAGATAGGACTCTTTGCAAACTTCAAAAGAAGATGGATGCGTCCTGCCAATATCGAGTTGATAAAAGGAGGTAAAAGCCAGTTTTCTCGTATCATGGGAGTACGTATCTATGGTGGATATAGTAGCTCTTTGCCCATCAAGTCTTTTGCCATCTTTGATAAGAAAAAATACAGCAAAACCCCACTGCTCTACCCTCTCTTTGCCGACAAACCACAAATCCAAAAGATAGATAGCTTTGTACTCAGAAACTCTGGCAATGACTGGAATCGTACTATCATGAGAGATGGGCTTAGCCATGCCCTCGCCAAAGATATAGGCAACATCGACTATCTCTCTTTTGAACCTACGGTGGTCTTTGTCAATGGTGCTTACTATGGTATCCTAAACCTTAGAGAAAAAACCAACGAATCCTACATCATCGCCAATCATGCGAGTATCCACCCTGATAGCTTGGTCCTCACAAAGATGCTTCCTACTGGCGCCATCGCCCTGAGTGGAACGATGCATGACCATGACACACTCTTTGATTTTGTACAACACAACACGCTTGAAGATAACAACAACTATCAAAAAACCATCGAACAAATCGATCTTGACTCCTATATCAAATACCAATGCATACAACAATACTCTGGGAATTCTGATTGGCCTTATAACAATGTCAAGAGCTGGAAAGAGCAAATCGTCTCTGGAAAGTGGCGTTGGATACTCTTTGATACGGATTTTGGATTTGCTTACAAGACAACATATGCTCCTACAGATGTCAACTTCAATGCCCTACAAAAACTCCAAGAGCCACGCATCTACAATCTTGAGTACGCCCTACACCAAGCACTCATCAAAAACCCAAGCTTTCAAAGTCACTTTGTCGCAACCTATATGACGCTTCTAAACTCCGTGCTAGCATCCAAAAATGTCAACAAACATATCGACACTATCAAAAGCCTACTCAAACCAGAACTCCAGAAAAATGCCAACAGAGGCTACAATGCCTACAGACAACTCCCCGTAGAAAAATGGGAAAACAATGTCGCTGTACTCAGTGACTTTGCCAACAGAAGAAGTACTATCGTCAAAGCACAACTACAAGCATACTTTTCCCTACAAGGCAAAAACCATCTTAGTATCCCCAAACCTGCACATGGGTATATCACTATCAATGGTATCCGTATGCAAGAGAGATTTGACGGGGAGTACTTTGATGGCACGACCCTCACCATAGAAGCCATCGCAGACAAGGGGTATCACTTTAGTAGCTGGAACAACGGCAGACAAGAAGTAAAAATCACACTGCCTATACAGGGTGATATCTCTATAGGGGCGTTGTTTTTGGAGGATTAAACTATACCATAAACACAAGCGCGATATTTCTTAAAAAACCTTGTTTAAAGAATTTATACTTCCATAGTATTTTTAACCTATCGTATTTTCTAGATTGTTTTATCAGACCTAAAGCCTGAAACATTTGCCTACTATCAGCATCCAATATATCATCGTAGTATACTAAAAACTGTTTTGCTTGCAATATATTTTTATCTAAAAAGTACTCTTTTCTAGCCCTTAAAATCATTCTCAACTTTTTGTATACAAAAACTATATCAAAACGCTTTGCCCCTGTGTCATTATCACTATGCTGCCTATATAAAATCGTTGATTGTGATATATACTCTATCTTTCCAAACTGACTTGCTACCAATCCTAACCACCAATCATGCATAATAGCTTTATCTGGCATTGGAATTGCAAGTTTGGCTAATTTGTGGTTTATCATGACAGTACACCCAGTGATATTATTTTGCATAAGTATTTGTGCCGTGCTTATAGATAAAGGGCTTAGATACTGATAGTCCCAAAAAGAGTTGTTTAAAATAGTAAGATTTTCATCGACAACGCTCAAATCTGTATGGATTAACACAGGTTTTTTATGCTTTTTTTCAACTTCTAACATCTTTTGTATCGTTTTTTCTATCTTATCTTCCAGCCATACATCATCTTGATCACAAAACATAAAATACTCATACCTGCCTTCTTTTAAAACATCCTCTAATAAGGTCATGAAACTACTTTTAGCCCCTATATTCTTTGATGTTGGAATCAACTTAATATCATACGATTTTAAAATTTGTAGCGTTGTATCATTGGAACAATCATCTCGAACAAAGATATCAAATGATTGAAAAGATTGCGCCTGAAGCGATGCCAGTAATTGATTGAGATACAATTCACCATTATATGTCGCAAGCAAAACAGCTATTTTAGACATTTACTCAAATACCCCTATCCTTTAAAACATCCAGTATATCCAACGTTCCACTACCCGTAAAATCATCCTCTATCCAAAACATACTTGCTAACTCATCATCAATCAATCGATGCTGCATGACATATTCAAGCATAAATGTACTAACGCCCTTTACCGTGGTTGAGCTCTGATCAAAAAAGTCATATTCCAAAAATGAAAGCACATCAAAATAATCTTTGATTCCGCGGGTTATTTTCTGCTGTATCATGATGTCACTTGTACTCGATTTTAAACAAGGTTTATATACACCATTTTTCTCTTCAAAATGAAGTACTTGTCCTTCATCAGAAGTAAGGTAAGATTCAAATATTAAAGAATATCGAAACACCACATTTCCTTCTATACAATCATCAAATGCTATCTTATCTGCAAAATAGCCATGAAAAATATTATCACTATGCTCTATTTTTTCTACTTTGTTGGTAGTTACAAAATACTCACCATATATCTTTTGTTTAGTAATTTGTTGTAAATAATTTTGAATCGTACCAGAAAATCCCAAATCCACTACCACACTCTCATCCATGTCCATAAATCCTATCGAATCCAAATACTTTGTAAATGTATGAAACTCTTTTTGACTATACTCGTTCACAAGATTTACATGCTCTATCAAAAGTCCATAGGCTCGATCTAAATCTTTTTTTGACATGATTTTAAAATCTGCTATCTCACAACGCTCTAAAAAGCTTTTATCTATCCCTATTCTATGAAAAATAAGTCCACTAAAAAGACCTTTATAATCTCCTAGACCATAAACAATATGTTTTAAATTTTCACTATCCTTATAAATAGCGCCCAGTACAGCTCGTCTTGAAATATATACATATTCTGGTAATACAAAAGGAACTATCTCTTTAGAATCTAAAAAGTATTGATACAACTCTTTTAAAAAATACCCATCTCTCGCTAGAAAAAATATCTTTTTACCTTGATGTTTTTCATGTAAATAGGAGATGAATAAGTACATCATCGGAGCAAAGACATTAAATCCAAAATCATAAGGCGAAAGTTTTCTATCAAATGACAATACCGTTTGTTCTAATGAATATGGAGAACTGAACAATTCATTTAACATAGGTCCCAACAACATCATTTCTTCTGGTTTTACCTGTGGAAATGCTACTTTAAAATCTTTGCCCATAGGAGACACAACGAAAGAGGTTTTTTCAGAGAAAAGATGATACACATGTTTTAGTTTCATATCTGCGGCTATTTTACAATCTGAAACTTCGTTGTCTCCTATCATCAGTGTTTTATCCCGTTCAATCACTTGACGCTCTACAAGGTAGTCCCATACCGTGCCATTGTCTTTTCTCTTTCCTATCTCAGAAGAGACATAGATTTCAACACCAGATATATCTATTTTTAATCCCTGAAGTAAGTGTACTATTTGTTCTTTTGTAAGGTACATATCACTTAAAAGTATCACTTTTTTATGCTGTTTTTTTGCAAAGTAAAATGCTTCCAAGGTCTCTTCTTTACGATGCATAATACGTTGTTCATTAGCAAACTCCTCCCTTTTTGCATATGCAACCACATCTAAAGGAAGTACATTGTCCAAAGCTGTATAAATATCATGATAGGAGAGATCTTCACCAAATGCCAGTTTTTGACGAATTTTAGCTTCCGCTTCTTTTCGAAGATGAAAAAATTTCGACTTTATTTGGAATTTTTTATCGATTTTTTGTTCAAGTACTCTAAAAATATTGTCAGGATAAAAAATACTTCGAGTAATCAACGTATCAAAAATATCAAAGACTACATACTCTGAATCCAATATCAAATGTAACAAATGCGGAAACTTTCTATCTGCTAATTGATTAAAATTTTTGTGACAACTATTTTTAGTATAAAAATTCTCTTTTTGATTTAACTCTATAAAATCATATCCATTAAAACGCGCCACATAACCAAAAAGACGCTCTAGCGCATGTGCAATCGTACCATCATTGGGAAATGGCTCTGGTGGAAAATCTTCATACCTAAATCCGGTATCTAATATTTGTCTTATGGCTTGAGGACGAAACCAAAACATTGTTCTAGCAGGAAAACTAATATAATCATCTTCTAAAATAGAGGCGAGTTCTGGTAAACCAATCTTCTCCAAAGCATGTGATACTGCGCCTTTATTGGTTAGCCATGTATATCCCCAGTAAGGCAACATTCCTAAACTATCTGAAAAAAGTAAACCTAGTTTTTCATCTTGGGAAAATGCATTCAAAATATCTTTGACAATCTCTTCACTGCCCAATAAATTATGATAAAGATGGTTACGCCAATTAGATTGTTCACTTCCTGTGTAAAGTGATTTTTTACCGTGAATCTTACAACAGATGTCATAAGCCTGCAACTCCTCTGCAAAATCTACCAAAAAAGGAGCCACATCTCGTCCCCTATTTTGCACTTGAACAATCTTAACATGAAGATACGCATTTTGATGCAAAAAGTGCTTTATCTCTTCAACATTGGCTTCTTTAGATACAGATACAAACAAATCAGGCTTACCTGGTATGTGATTTATCATAGAGATGATATCTTCTAAAATATCAATATAAAAAGCATGCACTACCACCGCCACTTTTAAACGACTTTCTTTTTGTTCTTCCACTAAAGGCAAAGGCATCGTATTTGATATAGCAGGGGCTAAATAAACTACGGGTGCTTTGTTCGCAACTTTTGCACGTACTTTTAGTAGGGTATTTTTAAATCCTATTTCCCGCATACTATAAAATGCTTTTCGAGCCAAATGTGGATTTGCTTTAATATAACGTAGCACTTTAGTTGTTTTTTGGACTTGGCGGAATGGCAATATTTTTTTAAATCTATTTTTGATACGCATAGACTGGGCTAAATCTTCAAAATATAAGAGTGATTGCTTTGTTTGCACTACTTCTTGCTCTTTTTCTTGAATTATTAGTTTTAAAC
Organism: Lepetodrilus galriftensis; assembly: GCA_032361785.1. Taxonomy (NCBI): domain Eukaryota; kingdom Metazoa; phylum Mollusca; class Gastropoda; order Lepetellida; family Lepetodrilidae; genus Lepetodrilus; species Lepetodrilus galriftensis. The sequence continues at coordinate 4,657 of JAUTBZ010167573.1, read as the reverse complement.
TAATTAATTGCGTCTCTTGCTCTTCAAGTTGCACTTCTCGTTCTTGTAGTTCTTGTTCTATTTTTACTAGGTATTGTTCACTTTTATTAAATTGTTCTTGCTGGTCTGAGCAGACAAGCTCACGGGATTGCAACTCTTGGCTTTGTCTTCTTATTATTCCATTTTTTGAATCCATTTCTTCAAAGAGGACTTCGATATGCTCTTCATAAATATTTTTATGATTACGAAAGATTTGAGCATGTGCATCAACAAGCTTTTGTCGATCTTCTTCAAGTGTTTTACTCATAGAAATAATCTTGCGACGATAGTAAAACAGCACTTCTAGAAGCTGATGCACTTTGACATCTAGCTCCAACAAAGAGAGCCAAAAGTCAAAATCCTCCAAGCCATATTTCATATTGGTGTTATACCCACCAACTTTTTGCCAATGTGATTTTCTAAAAAGTGCCGTAGCAAAGATGACATTTCCCAACAAAAACCTTGGAAAAGAGAATGGCTCCAACTCCCAAAGTCCTTGTTCTTCTCCAAAAAGTTCTGCTTTACAGTAGACTATCCCTACTTCTGCATCCTTGCGCATGACCAAGAGTGCTTTAGACAGATAGCTTGGGGCAATCTTATCATCCGAGTCAAGTGGCAGTATGTAGTCTCCACTTGACTCTTGTATCCCCACATTTCTAGCATTGGAGAGTCCAGCATTGACCTCTAGGCTTATCAGCTTTATACACGATTCACCCAGTGCGTCAACATAATCTTTCAAAAAGCCATCATGAGAGGCATCATCCACGATGATGATTTCATAGTTTACGCCTTCTTGTACCAAAACAGACTGCACCGCTTCATCAATATAAGCACTATCTTTATAGTAAGGCATTACAACACTGATATCATATTTAGCCATGAAACGCTTCTCCTTCTTTCACCTTTTGCAAAGTATACTCACCTCTAGTATAAAACATAGAGTGAAATGGCATCAGGGGATTTTCAAACCCTACTTCTATCACTTTGATGCCTTTTATCATGTCAAAATACTGATGTTTACGAAGTGGCACAGTAGGAAACTCTACTGATGCACCCAGCTTATACACGCCTGCTTGCACAGGCAAATCTATCTGGATGGTCACCACGATGACATCCCCTTTTTTAACAGCCGGAAATGCCACATCGTCTTGGGTGTTGATCCAGCTTAAAAGCTGTTCTCCTTTAAGAGAAAAGAGCGTTGTTGTCACGACAAATGTAGGAAAATCTTCATAAAACTTAAGTGACATTTGGATGTAGTATCTCCCTTTTGCCGTGAGATGATAAGACTCTTGAAATGCTTTATCCAAAATCTTATAGTCTAAAATCTCCGCTTTTTTATCGCCATAGCGTTGCATCCCCTCTATCTCTGTGACAGAAGGCGTATAAGCTGTTTTGATAGGAAAATCATCCTCTTTTTGGTATGAGAGCAGACCAGCTTCATCTGTCTTAAAAGTGTTTAGGTCTTGTAGGATTTCTATCTCATCTTCATTGCCCGCTAGCTGATCCTCCTGCACGTAGATATCCACGACTTCTCCAGCCTCGCCGATATGCTTTAGCACACCATGTTCTAAAAATAGTGCTCGCTGGCACAAAGAGCGCACGGCATTGACATCATGGCTCACAAAGAGTATCGTTGTACCCATATCCATCAAACTCTTCATCTTGCTCATACACTTTGCCTGAAAGAGCATATCGCCCACACTTAGTGCTTCATCCACAATCAAGATATCAGGCTCTACTGCGATGGCAACAGAAAAAGCAAGCCGTGCAAACATACCAGAGCTATACATCTTCACAGGTTGTTCGATAAACTCTCCTATATCTGCAAATGCCAGTATCGCATCGACTTTTGCATCCATCTGCTCTTTACTAAAGCCCATGATGGCACCATTGAGGTAGATATTTTCGCGCCCTGTCATCTCAAAGTTAAATCCTGCACCTAGTTCTAAAAGTGACGCGATAGTCCCATGAACCTCGACACTACCACCTGTGGGGGTCAGCACACCTGTTATCATCTTTAGTAGTGTTGATTTTCCTGCACCATTCTTGCCTATCACACCAACTGTCTCACCTTTTTTGACTTCAAAACTCACATCTTTCATCGCATGAAAATCATGATGGTAAACTTTTTTAAAGGGATGTAGCGCCTCTTTGAGTCTATCGACTGGTTTATCATAGAGATGATAAGTTTTGGTAAGGTTTTTAACTACTATCGCGATATCAGACATCATAACACATCCGAAAAATGAGGTTTAAGCTTTTTAAAAGTAGCAAATCCCACTGCTAGCATGATAGCTGCCACTACCCAAAAGTAGAGCGTCATCAAAGGTTTTTCCCAAAACCATATATGGTTGATCATGCTATCACGATAGCCCTCTACGATATACGCCATAGGGTTGAGATTTATCCAAAAATGATACTTTGGAGGAATCGTATCAATCGCCCAAAATATAGGTGTCATCCAAAACCCAAACTGTAACAACATCGCTACCAATTGCCCTATATCTTTGAAAAATATTACCAACGCAGATGTCATATAAGAGACACCAAGGATAAGCACCATCATCGCCCCTAGATAATAAAAAATCTGCAACCAATGCAAGTCAAAGTGATATCCATACACCCTAAACAACACAAACATAAAAACGATAAAAAAGAGATGTACCACGAGTGCTGAAGCGATTTTTATCAAGGGCAACATCGAGACTTTAAAAACAATTTTCTTGACTAGATAAGCGTTTTCTATCACTACATTGGTTGCATTTGCCACTGAGTCTGCAAAGAAAAACCAAGGAAACATCCCTGCAACAAGCCAAAGTATAAACGGCACATCATTCACAGGCTGAGACTTAAACCCCACCTGAAACACAAACCAAAAGATAAGCACCGTGATACTAGGCTGTATAAATGCCCAAGCGATGCCTAGATACGAGCCTAAGTATTTTTGTTTAAAATCATTTTTACTTAGGGTGTATAAAAGTCTATAATCCATCTATCTATACTTTTCCAGATACCATTCAATCGTCTTTACTATCCCAGACTCAAAGTTCTCATCCGCTTTCCAGCCAAGCTCTTCTTCTATCTTTGTCGCATCGATAGCATAGCGTCTATCATGCCCTGCTCTATCTTCTACAAAGGTGATAAGTTCTTTGTAACTTTTTTCGCTTGGTACTTTTTTATCTAGTATCCCACAGATAGTATCAACGATGTAGAGATTATCTCTCTCATTGCGCCCACCGATATTATAGGTCTCCCCTGCTTTTCCATCATGATAAGCCACATCTATCCCTGTACAGTGGTCTAGTACATAGAGCCAATCTCGGATATTTTTTCCATCACCATAGATAGGGATAGGCTCTTTGGCTAAGGCTTTTCGTATGATGGTGGGGATGAGTTTTTCATCATGTTGTTTAGGACCATAGTTATTGGAGCAGTTAGTGATAACGGTGTTGAGTCCAAAGGTATGGTGATAGCTTCGTACTATCATATCACTACTCGCTTTACTAGCTGAGTAAGGAGAGTTTGGCGCATAGGGTGTGATTTCTGTAAAAAGGTCTTTAGGGTCATCCGATAGTGTGCCATAAACTTCATCCGTAGAGATATGATGAAATCGACAATCTTTATGACTATCATGATAGACAAAAGGTTTTGCCATCCAATAGTTTTTCGCTACATCAACAAGCGTATAAGTTCCATTGACATTGGTCTCTATAAAAACACCGGGGTTTTTGATAGAGTTATCGACATGGCTTTCAGCCGCGAAGTGTATCACCCCATGTATGTCGTACTTCTCAAATATCTCTTGCACCAAGGTTCTATCACAGATATCCCCTTTGATGAAGGTATATCGTGGATTATTTTCACACTCTTTTAGGTTGGCTTCGTCCCCTGCGTAGGTGAGCAAGTCCAAGTTTACAAGATGATACTCTGCATACTTTTCTAAAAAGTAAGGGACAAAGTTACTCCCGATAAAACCCGCTGTTCCTGTTAGTAGTATATGTTTCACTATCTCTCTCCCATCTCTTTTAAACACGCATCCAAGCTATCTTTCCAAAAAGGCACTTCCACCCCAAAATCTGCTTTTATTTTGGCTTTATTAAGTAGTGAAAAGTGTGGTCTTTTTGCGGGTGTTGGATAGTCTTTTGTGGCGATTGGCTCTATCTTACAGTCACGCTTTGCCATCCGCATTATCTCTTTGGAAAAGTCGTACCAGCTAAGTACCCCCTCGTTTGAGTAGTGATAGATTTCTGGTTTGTCGTTGCTTAGTTGTGGAACTATATCTAGTATCGCTTGTGCTAAGTCTCGTGCGTACGTAGGGGTACCTACTTGGTCATTGATGACGGTGAGTTGTTTTTTGGTTTTTCCTAAGCCTAGCATCGTTTTGACAAAGTTAGCGCCAAAGCTACTATAGACCCAAGAAGTACGGATGATGATACTATTTTTAGGAGCTATGCGTATGATGGCTTCTTCACCAGCTAGTTTACTTTTACCATAGATACCGCTAGGATTGGTTTGATGCGCTTCCTCATAAGGCTTATAGTGTTCACCTGAAAAAACATAATCCGTGGAGATATGCACAAGCTTGATATCCCTCTCTTTGGCTATCAAAGCTAAGTTTTCTACGGCTTTGGCATTGATT
>JAUTBZ010167562.1:0-10553 GCA_032361785.1 Lepetodrilus galriftensis | reverse complement strand
TTAGCAATGTATTAGCTATTGGCAAAGAGAGTGCTATGGTCCCTTAGCGGCTAAGAGAGCTTCGAGAAACGATACCCTGTACTGTAAGTATTTATTTAAAAATCAATCTGCAATAGAATTAGGAATCGATTCAAGTAGAGTGGCAAATCGTCGCAAATGGGTGAAAGATTCCCGCAGCGACGTTAAACTCCATATTCACTCACACTCAAGTAGAGTGGATTAGATACATGAAGAGTAACGGCGATGCATCGGTGAATCATGACAGCCCTAATATTAAATCTTACATGCAAACATGCTTTCAGAAAGTGGAGCTGTGTTTACATTTGGGAAGAGCCACTTCGCAGAAAACTTGCCCAACAAGTTCTGGGTAAAGAATGACAAAGTTCTTCAGGTGGCATGTGGAGATGAACATACTTCATTAATTACAGGTAACTAGACTTAGCTAGACACCCATTCTCATGAAAAAGGTGCAAATTGCTTTTGGAAATATTCTATTATATTTTTTAATTATCATTGAAAATGTGTACCGGGTATTATAATAAGTTAACATAAGTTGAACAAATCTCAAATATCATAGCTTGGGCTCTTTTAAGTAAAGATTTTCTCATTATTTCAAATAAGGGTGTAAATTTAGCCGTTGTAATCTACTAGATGTCAATTATGTTGTATAGATAATTTGGAGGATAAACTGCAGTGTGTTGGGTGTGACTTTAAGCATTACAATAATAATTGTTCTGTTTTTCAGATTCCGGACGTATTTTTGTGTTTGGTTCAAACAGCTGGGGACAACTGGGATTACAGAGTGACAAAGTCTCAAACAAACCAAGTTGCATCAAATGTAGCTATGATGTTTCTTCCTACTCACATAGTTTTAAATAACTACATCCAGCTATTACATTTGATGTCAACAATTGCAAATTAAAACATAAAGTAGTATAGTAGTAACAAGAATTACAAATTTAGTAATAATTTATTATTTACAACAACATGCATTTTTTTGTAATTATCAAGGTGTCTAGTAAATGAATTTTCATGTTAACATTTGCGAAATATTATCTTACTATCATCCTAATGTCCTGTCATTCTACAGAGAATTCATGTATACTTTTTATGCTAAATCATAATCAAATGCTTTAATTATTAACTTGAATATTATATTGCATTCCTATCCAGGTTTAAAATCTGAGAAGTTGAAATTGGTATCATGCGGCCGATGTCATACCGTTGTTGCAACAGGTATGTTTCCTTCTCATCGCGGTTACATGAGAAAATCACCTCTATAACATCATTTCCATTCCTATTTGCTGATCAAATACAACTTTCCTTGCTTAGAAGTTTTGAAAGAGTAATCCATTTGGCACTTATGTATCACAAGTGAACAATGATTTACCTGAAATTCTGAACTATACTACTCGGAAAATGAGCTGATTTATTAATAATACTCTTGACTCATGTAGAATTTAGGTTTATACAATATGAATTTCATTTATTCATAAAATTCTTTTATTTTCAGAATCGGGTAAGCTCTTTGCCTTTGGTTCCAATGCAGAAGGCCAGATTGGAGTGGATGGCACGCAAGATTCTCATGTTCCTGTGCACATAGATACCTTAGATGCAACATCGTACTGTATGTTACAATCAGGAGCAGATCATTCTGTTGCACTTACAGGTGAGCTAATCAGAAACTGACATGGGATGATAATATGCTAGAACTTCAGATTCTGTGAGGGTAATAAATCTTTAATATGGAGGAGGTTGTTGAATTTAAGAAAATTATAAGTTGAGTGATTGATTCAGATAAATACATTCCTCAGTCTCTCGTTGGAAAACTGGGAAGATATGTTTAGAAGTGTGCTGTGTAGATGGGTGCATTTCTTAGGGAATAGAAGTATGTGTATCAATGTGCGTGCATTTCTTAGGGATTAGAAGTATGTGTATCAAAGTATCAAATTGCATGGTATCTCCCAGCATGTATGTTGCATAGACTATTTTCTAATTCTGTTCTATTCCAGAGGACGGTCGTGTGTTTGTGTGGGGCGGTGGTGGGGAAGGGCAGCTGGGTCTGGATCATCTAACCGACATCCCTACTCCCCATGAACTGCCATTTGAAGAGAATATTGTATGCATAGCTTGCGGCTACTACCACACTGCGGTACTCACAGGTCAGTTATATATTTGGTACACTTGATCTTGCAGTCTGAATATTTAACAATGTTTCAACATATCACATTTCATATCACCTCTTAACATCTTTACCAATTATGCCAAGTAGTGATCTCTATCACGTTATTAAATTTTTAATGCAGATTTTGATGCCATTTTTCATGATTTTTCTTCTTTGTGAGGATAAACGTTTTTTTCCTGTTGTTTTGCAGAAAGTGGAGAGTTATTCACTTTTGGAGAAACAGAAGGTGGTAAGCTGGGTCTCGGGAACAACCCATCTGAGTATTCCACTCCACAGCGTGTGTCTTCCATCCCCGAGAAAGTTAAGTGGGTCTCGTGTGGAGGCTCACACACAGCCATTCTGACAGGTACAGAGTATTCTGTGGACTATTATTTAAAACATATGTGTTTTAGGCAAGCTTTTGAAAGAGTTCACTTTAGTGCCATTGTGTAGATTTTATAATATTGAGGTTTTGAGTAAATCCATAGGCTACCGTCTTGTCTTGTGAATAGCAGATTAATAATGAGGCAATTATTTCCAGAAAGTGGCAAAGTATACACATTTGGAGAAGGATCGAATGGCCAGCTAGGTCAAGGAACTCAAATGTTGCAGTCTGATGAACCACATTTACTGGAGTTGAACTTCAAGGTGTCTAAGATAATATGTGGGGAGAATATGACAGCTATAGTATCAGGTGAGAGAACATACTAGCTTAATGCCTCCGCTACACATGCAACTGATTCGTCGCGATAGGGAAACTATATTGCCACACATACAACTGAATGGTCGCAGACTTTGAATCGCCGACTCAGTTTGTTGTGTATTTTATTTCAGATGTTATATATGTGGCCTCTTGCTACACCCTACTATCAACAGTGAATAGCACTATACCTACAAACTCTAAAAATTATTGTTTATGAATATCTTGATTGTTCATTTCGTGAAGGACAATTACTACTCATCCATCAAGACAAAAACAACAATAATAATGTAATAAAGAAAACAAAGAATAATAACAAAATACACAAGATTACATACCTTTTACAGTATCTATGTATGCGTTTGTATTATCGTATTATATGCTACAATGTATTATATCGTGAAGTTCATATTTGAATTTGATTGAATATCACTGTACTGATTTTGCAGAACGAGGTCAGTTGTACACGTGTGGCGACGGTCGACACGGAAAACTGGCTCTTGGACAAGAAAGCTTTTCTAATCAATTCAAGCCTTGTCGAGTTCCACGCTTTACACAGTTTATTGTAGAAAAGGTTTGTTATATAATAATAATAATAAGTAATGTATATAGCGACTAAGGTCTAGACTAGCCTACTCAATGGCCATGAACAAAAACAATGAAAAGAAACATCTGAAATAAAAAGCTGAAGAATATGCCTGGTTGAAGAGGTAGGGCAGCCTCTTTTACTATACATCACATTCTGATGGGGATGGAATTCCACAGCCACGAATAATAGAAGAAGCAACAGCAAAGCCAAAGGCTCTGTCACCCAGTCTTGTTCTGGCTTCCGGTATACCACCAGTTGATGTTTCTCTTGAGGTCTCATTGTTCCAAATGGGTGAAAGATTGATAGGTGACTGGAGTGCTATCAACCGATTTTTTTGCAAATATCAGTGCTCAGATCTAAAAAATATTAAGTAATGGTTAAAGTACTGGAATTCGGTCTTGGTGCCCGTAGTAAGACCTCGGTGTCAGTGGGTGGAAAAGTGAGACAGAGGGCATCACTTCTGTATTTTTTTTCTATAAATTAAAATTCTGTTTGTCCATTATTAGTGCCAATATACCGGTCAGAGACTTGCATTTGTGAGAAGTAACTGTGGACTGATGGGTACATTACAGGTTGCCTGCGGAGGATGTCACATGATAGTGACGGCACACAGACGACTCCAGAATGGGGACGTGGACAGTGAAGAGGACATTTCAGAATCATCCACAATCCTTGGCCAGACTTTGAAGACAATCAACCCCAATGACAGTGTGTCGGCCAGGGACAGGCGGCGACAGACCATGGTGAGTCAACTTCAACCTCATTCTCATAGGCAGATCGAAACATGCGCTTTTAACCCTCTCCCTGAGAGCAAAAGCACTGCACATTAGGGCATGCACGGTTGCCTTCAGCAGGGAGAGGGTTAAAGGTAACGGTCTGAGCTGGACTTACCTGTTATGTTGGGTTTCAGCCACTTCACGACACATTAAATCGCACTCTCCCCGATCTGGGGACCAACCACACACTGCCGACACTGAACGGACATAGCACGCTGCCTAGGCTGAAGAATAGTGAAAATATACTCCAGAAGGACTTGCTCAAGAAGGACTTGCTGCAGAAGGACAAGATAAAGAATGAAGGTTAGTCAGAGACACATTTTTGAAAAATCCATTAAAAAAAAATACTAGGCCCTACTACCTAACACGCTGGGTATCGTTTCACAAAGCTCTCTTAGCTGCTATGAGACGATAGCACTCTCTTAGAAGTGTATTAGCTATCGGTAAAGAGAGTACTGATAGCTAATACACTTCTAAGGGAGTGCTATGGTCTCTTATCGGATAAGAAAGCTTTGTGAAACGATACCCTGACTGTCTTTACTGCTCACATGATATACAGTTTGCTTTTTACCTTCAGGAAGTCTGTTGCTGTAAACAAAAACTTTATTTTGTAATCCATAAATCTGTTCATAGGTATAGATAACACAGATTTTATATTGATAATCATTACTAAATATTTCCATCGATAATAATCGCAATTATCGATATAGTTAGGCAGCCCTATTCTTGCATATAGGACTTAAACCCACGGTCACAAAATCACTCGTATAGAATTCATCCATGTATGCTACTGACTGCGCTAACAAGACTAACAATAAATCATTTCAAGTGTTTTACAAACTTAAGTTGTACAAACCAAGTGTGGTATTTTTAATGACAGATAATAAGGAAAAGAAAGAAATACAACATGCTGATATTGAAGATGCTAGTGAAGACACTACTGAAGAGAAGGTACAGTATATATGTTATATACCGGTATGATATGTGTTCAAAATTGAATGGAAAATGCAACCAAGTTTAATAATTTTATGCACATTTTTACCATTAATACTTTATTCTGTTTTGACGTGTTAGTATTATCGCCTGTACCCATTCAAGATGATATTTATTATTTCTGATATTGAACATTTAATAATTTCCTGATTTAGCTATTGTGTGTTAATGTGCTTATTACGTTTTCTGACAGAAGACAACCACACCTAGGCCACTACCCAGGGGCTCTCCTGTTCCCAAGGTTCCACAGCCCAAGGTAGAATGCAGCATTTGTTTTATATTTTCAGCAAGAATGATTTAATTACAAGAGTATTGGTTGAATGCATGGTTTGAATTATGTATTTTAATTTTCTGCAAATATTTGACCGGACAGGTTGGTATGCATGGCTTGGTTCACTCTCAGTATGACTACTGGTAAAGATAAAACTGAGTAAACACACCTCTATCAAAATGAACTGCTCCATTTATCCATAGACTACTGTAAATCACGAAATTAATGTGTCACTAATTTAATGCGACCTCTAGATTTTAGAAGTAAATGCGACACCAATAAAATGCGAATGGTGTCCATTCATGTTTGTTCATCAGTCTTACTTTTAATGCGCAACAATTAAATGCGACAATATGGTGGTCGCATTTTTCGCATTAATATTCTGCTCGCATTAATTTCATGATTTACAGTAACAAATGCATGTTACCTGTAATGTTTGTTAATACATTCTTATTAAGGTGGACTCGCACAGGTCGATCGGTCATGTCAAATCACACTGTGTGAGCACAGCGTTTGAGCCCGTAGTGTTTGGTAGCAAATAGTAGGAAAACCCAAAGCATGCAGGGAATGGACTGGACGCATGCGTAAACCGATTTCCTGCTATTTTGCTACTAAATAGTTCAGCCAGCCACTACATTTAGAAAATTAGCGTATGTCCTGAACGCACCCCAGTTCTACTTGTACGACCACTGTAACTAGACTCATCGTACGACCGATCGTCCCGTGTGAGCGAGCTTTTAGTCCAGTAGCCAGACGCCAAACCTGGTTTTGGTGTCCAGACAATATTTTTTATTGGTGTTTTAACAACATGCCTAAAATGATAATCCAAGTGATGCCACTTTGGCCTCATTGGGCAATGTTTTCAAAATGGCCAGCATCAAATGTTCTCAATGATACCACAGTGGTATCACTAAAATTCTCAATATAGACATGTTGAAGATGTCAAAACACAAATAAAACATTAGTACGCTAAAACCAGGTTAGCCAAAGTATAGCATTTGGCTGCCAGACTATGTTGGTTTATGCATGATATTGTGCTTCCATCAGCTAGTACTAAGTAATGTAGCTGTCACAGGATTCAGAATCTAAGGAAAAAGAAGTGGCATCGTTGCGAGATGAGAATCAAGAAAGTGTTAGTGACGAGAGTAGCGATGACGAGGACGAGAAAGTGGTAAAGATAACGCAAATTCCTTCCAAAAATCAGTTGGAAGTAGCGGACGGAGACTCGAGCAACGAAGAAAATAAACCACCTCAAGTATGTTTGCCACTTCATCTCTGCATCATTTATAGTTTGGCACGAAATGCATTGACACCCCTATTTCGTAGATTATCTTGGTAAATACATCATGGATTGACAAACTGACAAAAATTCAATTTCTTATGGACTCTAAATATAGATTTTATTATTATCTTCTCAGAAATATATAAAAATACTGCTGATTTTAGTTCCTTGTATTATATTTTTTAATTTGAAATTTACAAATTTAAGACACATCCGAATTCGTCCATGACTTATCTCTCTTGTAACCTGTGTACCGCGCGCCAGTATTCTTTTATTGCTATCCAATCGAAAATCAACATTTCTCTGGTTAGAACACATACATGAAAAAGTAATGTAGTCTAGTAATACAATTGTAACCCTGAATGTACCCCTTACACAATCGGGAACTTGAATATGATTCCATTATACTCCCTAGATACCGTAGAAGACCAACGCGCGGTACACGGACGACAAGAACGATAAGCGATGGCTTGTTTTGGTGCATGTTCTGTTTTGAATTTTGAATTATTTTTTGTTACCATTTTATATTCAATGTCCATACATCAACTGATGCAAAACACTCATTTATTTCCAATTTGAGCGGATAGGCCTAAATAATTCTGTTTATACCAATTCCCAAATATTTTGAGCAAGTATTATTTGATGCAGAGGGGTGATGTCCGAAAGAAGGAACAGGCTAAAAGGCTCAATTTCCAGCTCAATTTCCATGTGATGATGCTCTTCTTCACATACACGTGCACATTGAGCCTATTTGCCTGTTCCTTCTGGGCTGTGTGTGTGTTCTTCATTTCTAGTGTGACAAATTGTATAGTATTGCTGTAGTCGCTCTCTTTCAGTGCTGTGTATGTTGCTGCTTCTTTGAATATTACTTTATGACAGGAGGCGATCCTTTTACTGAATTATTTTGGTATCTGCTTTATCATCGTGGTTGGGTGGAGTTTCTGTATATCGATATTATATGGACTGGTCATTTGGCTTTGTGAATGCTTTGTATGTCCCTGTGTGCATGGTGAGCGTTGCATCCAGGAAGTTTACTGATTTTATGTTGGTCTGTATTGTTATTTTGAAGCCTAAGGTACCAAAGATCTCGTTGAATTTCTTCCTCATTCGGTCTGCTTCTGGGCAGGAGTGATGTTCAAGCACAGCTAGACCGTCGTCTTTGTAGAACCTGATGTGTCAGTATTTTGCCGGAGTGTGTAAAGGTTTAGTAGACCTACCTGTTCACATACTTCTATACCATTGTTGCGTCAAAGGCATTTAACATTTTAAATTTTACCCATGGTTTTCTTTATGTCTTATCTATTTACCAATGTGCTACATCTATGCTTGCATTTTGCTCTTTTTGCATTCGTTTTCTTGCTTGTTTTTGCGTCTTGCTTCCCACTATTTTTATTGTAGTCTCGTATCGTGGTCGTCGCTTATGGGTGAAATATACCTGCAGTGATTTAACATAAATACATCATATCAATATGTTTTATGTTGTGCTGTAGTCAGCTCCAAAGCCAGCTCTAAGGAAGAAAGCCGAGCACTCGGAGCACTCGGAAGAGGAAGAGGACAGTGAAAGGGAAGGAAAAAAGGTTAAGAAACCCACAGGTTAGTGATCGTGTTACTGATGTTACTAATGCAATAATTCAAAGGTTTGTCATTTCCATTAGGAATAATAATGTGCACATGTCATATTGCAGCAATTCCATGCTTGAAAGCATGCTCATAGCGCTAGATTATTACCAAGACACAGAGACTCATTGGTAGGCTGGACGTAGTCCTACCGATACTATATGCAGGAAAACATTTTAGTTGTATAACATATAAAATATAGTTTATATTTATATTGTATATATTATGGAAGCTTAAGGAATACACAAAATCTGGAAAGCTGTAGTTTAATAATATTACTTTTATTGTACATAAACATACGCTGGGGTCTGTGCGGACCCCACTCCATCATACAAGGAGGGGTTAAACATGTTAAACTTGCATAGACTAGGTTATTAAATGTGGTATCTCCTCTCTATTCTGAAAGTTTGACTTACAATTAATTATAGCTACAACTCATCAACTGTTCTGTGCAATGTGCCCCAGGTCACATGACCTTCCACGTGAACCCTGATATTAATATGGATACTCACTACCGGTAGTTTGTCAAAGTAACACAATGTTTTCAGAAAATACAATAGGAAATGTTAATATTTATGAGAATGGCAAGCAGGTCAAGCGTTCTGTGAAGCAAACGGCTTCAGTCATAGATACATTCAACATTTTCAGATAAAAGGGAAGAAACTAAGAAGAAGAAAAAGAAAGATACAGATGTAAAAGAGGATGAAGAAGATCATACTGACGAGGTAATTTTGTTAACCTGTTACATGGCCCCAATTCCTCGCAAATGGATGAAAGATTCCCGCAGCAACGTTAAACTTCATACTCACTCACTCACTCACATGGCCCCAAGATTACGAAACCTTTCTGAGTACGATTCCATGCTCAACTTTTGTTCATAAAACGTCATGTAAATTCGGAGTCTGAGCATGAAATCGTACTCAGAAAGTTTCGTAATCTCAGGGCTAGACCGCTTGATGCACGTTGCATGCAAATACATTTTCCCTTGGATTCAAGAGAAATACGACTAAAATATTCAAGGAATGGTGAATTCAAATACTGACCAGCTAATGTCTAATGTATAAACATGTATTGTTCTAACATTGTGTTATGGGATGAATCCAGGTATATCGAAGATGAACACAACAAACGTAAAAAAGTGAATATGTTGATGACATATTTGGCTTGTGCAATATTAAAATGTTATCATCATTGGCAGGCAAAAGTCAAACCTAAGGGCAAGAAGGGCAAAAAAAAGTCTATTAAGGAGAAGAAAAATAAGAAGATAGAGAATGGAGACAAAGAAAAGAGCCTTGAACATGAAGGTGAAGAAGGAGAAAAAGAAGGAGAAAAAGAAGGAGATATGGAAAAGAGTGATGAAAAGGAAGATAAGGATGATAAAGAAAAGAAAGATGTTCCACCACCCAAAAAAAAGGTAGGTGATGAATAAGGAAGATATTTCGTATTAATATTTACAGAATTATTATATCACAAAATTGTTGGATCAGAATTAAATTTATAATGGTAATTTTGAATTATGCTACTGGTATGGTTAGCTACAAGTGAGTATGTATACCGGTAGTACAACTGACCAATAGATGAAGTGATATTTGAATTATTTATTTTCAGTCTCGTTTCTGCACAATATTGTGATCCAGACTTCCAGTGAAAGATGACACGATCTCCTCTCCTGTCCCGCCATCACTAGTGGCTTCCACACAGACATCTAAGGAGTACGAAAGATGGGGGGACGACTAAAACACCCCAACTGCCAAAATGTCCAAAAATAATAAGGCTAAAACGTCCAAAATTGGCTGATGGTGATTCGAATAATCTAACCGACAAATCACTCTTGCCAATCAAGTCTTATTCGTGTACTCACACTCGCGAGGGGCAAGTCAGGGTATGAATGGATGGTTTATGCCCACTTTCCTGACCAAAGGTGTGAATATACAATATATATAAAAGCAGTCATGGCAATGTGACTGCCTTAACTTTATTGGATTCATCTTACCAATTAAGGGATAATGCCACACATGCCCGACACGATCAGGTTGACAAAATGCTTTGACAAGGGATAAAAAATTAACTTCAATATAATAATATAATTTATCCACCATATGGTGAAGCATAAATCGTGACATAAATAATCATATTTTCCCGTATGGTGCATAACACCTGG
>JAUTBZ010167551.1:0-10554 GCA_032361785.1 Lepetodrilus galriftensis | reverse complement strand
ATTAAATGCGACAATACGGCGGTCGCATTTTTCGCATTAATATTCTGCTCGCGTAAATTTCATGATTTACAGTATATTTAAGAGTTGAGAGGTGATTTCATGGGATGGGTGGTAGTGCAGTGGTAGAACATTTAGACTTTGGAGCCAAGTGTTCCAGGTTCAAATCCCGCCCCTGTGAGCCTGGCATCAATGTTCGTGAAAGATGCGCTGACTGTAGAGTTGCAATGCAGTTACCATCCTGTGTCTTGTCAGTACCATCGTCGCAAATGGGTGAAAGATTCCCACAGCGACGTTAAACTCCATATTCACTCACTCAATTGTCAGTACCAGCCGGTGCTTGCATGTTTACTGCAACATTCAGCGTTACGGATGTTGTGGGTTTCCTCCTGCCCTAAATTGACCAGTCGTGATATAAGTGACATAATCTTGAAAGTGACTCTAAACCCCAATTTAAAAAAAGTGTTGTATTGTAATCTGGGTTTACACACTGGTTTTTGCTGCAGCAGGAAATTGACATGGGCCTTGAATTACGTCGAGGACTACAGTTACGACCCTGAAACATGCGTCTGATGTGTTATCTCACTACTGTGACATGTGCAGTGCAATGATCACACAGAGTAGAGTCAGTAGACACAACTCACTGACAACATATTCCTGGCTATATTCAAACACAACCAACATGGCTTATTTCTGAACTTTATTTTTTGTACCCAGACAAGAAGTAAGAATTGACAACAAAAGGCAGTGCTGAAATGTGCTATGCTTACAAATCGGCCAAAAGCTTGCTATTTTTTGTCTATATCTTTTTTCTCTCACACTTTTCTAAGTATTTTATCATCTGTAACTTCAAGGATATTAAACATCAAATCCAGATGTGATTTTAAATTCTTTTCACATAAATGAAAATCTTCGTAAATTACAGCTTCCTATGAATATCAAATCCTACTCCCCTCTTCTGGATTACAAATTTACAAGGTAATGCATATGATATACACACACAAAAATGGAGTGAGCTAATGTTATTGAGTATGATATAACTAGTTCTACTGAACAATTTTTGACTAGTTTCCATAACAAAATATCTCCAAATGAAATAAATTTAATGACAGTATCATTTAAACTGTACTTGTCATGACTAATGCTGTTTTATGATTTACACCAATGCAACCTGTGCAGTATGTAACAAGTTTTATTTAATTTAGATTTGTTGTTTCAGATGGTCCGACACCGCTTAATAACAAAGTTCCTGATAACAACTGGGTTTGAACTCGCCAAGAATCTTAAGAATTTGTAAAATATTTATAAAAGCACATTATTAACAGGAGATAACTTATTAGTTATTCCCCTGAACAAACCACAGGACATTAAAATTAGTAATCAGAAGCAGAAAAGTATCAAATACAATCCTACATATAGTTATATTATTTGTTTCCCCAGGGTGAAAACCATATTATTTATGGAACTGTCATTTGGATTTAGAAAAAAATAATTTAATTTGACAAAAGTTTAAGAGAGCCAATTTCATTTTTGATCGTGGATAATTCTGATGAATAATTCTATTTTGAATCTCATTACCAGTATTATCATAAATAAACTCTCCTCGAATATTTGGTCTGCTAGCAAACCTAATTTATGAAGAGCAATTTATGAAATTTGATTACTAGTATAATGAGACAAAATGGACATATATTTCCAAATTTGATATCCAAATTTGATCTTGTTTTACAATTACAATAACTTAGACTCAGAGTAAAATAAAATAGCTTGTATTCAAACATAATTATCATAAACATATTACTTTATCTATATCTATCTTGGATATTAATGTAAAGTAATATTCACAATTAAAAAGTCAACAATTACAGCATATATGTATTCTGCTAATTTAAGATTAATACACAACATGTGAAAGCTATACATAACAATTTGGAAGTTTATCATGA
Organism: Lepetodrilus galriftensis; assembly: GCA_032361785.1. Taxonomy (NCBI): domain Eukaryota; kingdom Metazoa; phylum Mollusca; class Gastropoda; order Lepetellida; family Lepetodrilidae; genus Lepetodrilus; species Lepetodrilus galriftensis. The sequence goes on along the minus strand of JAUTBZ010167551.1, from coordinate 8,611 downwards.
CTTAAAGAATACTTATCTATACCTCTACTTTTAATAGTAAAAGTAACAATATCACAAATATGTAATTGATTACATAAAATAATTAAATAACATATTAATTTACAGTTATATATATTACAAAAGGCCCCAATTGTTATCCAAAGAAAAGTTTCTATATCTATTTTGAAGAAACCCAACTCTACCCAAACAAAATTGAATGTTGATTGAAAATTGAAGTTCGTTTTCACATTCTTGAATATCTGAGCATGCAATACATGTAATTATAGTGATGGAAATTAATATATTGATGGATATTACGATACTGTATGGAGTGAGCAAAGTCATAAAACCATGATCATGTACTATGATCACTGTGTGAGAATTTGTCAATTGTTTAATAATTAATAAATGAATTATCAACAATAATATATACATATATGAATTTTAGTACCAGGTAATATATCTGGACTTGTGCCATTATTATGTATAAAATGTCAGTATGTACAGAACTTGTCATTTCCTTACTACCATATAAATAATAAATTCTTACACTACGTGTATGGTTAGTTTTATCTAAAAAAATAATTTACACTGCTAAGATGGCTACAGAATTCAAAAGGACAACTATCAATCAGATGCTGCTATAATAACTGCTAATCTATGATCTGAGTTTAGTCTGATATGGCCGTGGTATGACAGCAATGGTCTAACATGTCTGATAGTCATCCTGACACTACCGTAGCTATAATGTACCGCAACCACCAGACCCAAATTCTGACTAGCCAATCCCAGGCTTACCGGTAAGACTTAAAATTTGTTTGATTTAATTTTACATTAACAATACAAATACAAGTTTAACCGTATTTTAGCGGCAAGATGCTAGCGTTCATTAACCATTTTCCTGTTAACGGAAACTGGGAATGCCCCAAATAGGCTATATAGTGATTGTGATAGATCTGAGAGATGGGAAAATCATGTAGCAAAGCGTGATACTGTGTCAGTTTAGCAATACATAAACACATATCTGTAGATGTCTACAATCCGACCAATGATATACTAGTACATTCATACGGGTTGTTCTAGTAAATGGGAGGGTGTAAAATAAAAAGGGGCCCTAACCCTAATCAATGCATTCTAATAAAAAATGTTTTGGTATGTTTGCATTTTTTTTTAAATAGTAAAATAAAAATATAAGGGGTGATATTTGCATAATATGTGCATGTAAACTTAAAATAAAGTATTACCATTAAAATCTGATTTACAAAGAGTAACCTACAAAATTCCCCCAGATTTTAAGTGGTAGATATAAATATTTAAATAAAATTGCGTTGAACATTTTACAGTCTGCCGATTACAGGACTATGAATAATTATGATAAAATTACATAATATTATATATTTGACATTAAAATTATTACAATTATTCAGAGCCTCATAATGCAGAGAGAGAGAGAGAGAGAGAGAGACATTAGTCCACATCTATTAACTTGAACACTTGGGATATCTAAATCACAGAAAACACGAAACAAAATAGAAAATTATGCCAAAAACAAGCATCTACAATACTTATCAGTTTCACCTATGACTGATCCGTCACAATACATTAACCCTCTCCCTGCTGGGTTATACATAGGCATTGCTGTTTAGGGCATCACCAGTTGCCTTCAGCGTGGAGAGAGTTAACAAATACAATACAGTCACACTCTCTAACTACTTTTAAAGACATACGTATATAAAAGAACAAATAAAAGTAACAAAACAATGAAATGCAAAACATGGTAATTTCGGTCTTGTTTTCGCCTCCAAGATAATGGATTTTTAATGAAATTGTGAATGATATAATCGTAATGCTGTATGCTTGTAGGAATATCCTACATAAATAGGTACAGTAATACTCAATTTAATTAAAATCAGATCTCAAATTTGGACATTATTTTTGCTAAACAGAGCAAGCGTATGTCCAAATATCTGAGGATCAGTTTGAATCTGGTTTTAATGAGACCGAGTAATACTCAGCTGTGAATGAAAAATATGTTTGTATATATGCCATATTACATTTCTTTGTTTCCTGTAACCTTGTCCTACAAACCATAGCCTAATTAAAAACCAAGCTTCAAACAATAACAATACCAATCCACAGGAATTAATAATTTGGATTATTTCTCCAAACACAAAAAATGTGACCATGGTGTTTATGATCTGCAATATAAAATAATGGTTGATTTTTTGCTTAACACTGCAAGTAGGAATCTTTCACCCATACGCGCCGAAGGAATTGACGAAAATTAATCCCAACATATTTTGTTTACCAGACCTGAAACATCTTTGACATTGTTTTTCTCATTCACAGCTAGCTTACAACTGCTAAAATGCAGTCAAAAAATTACAAAAGTGACTAATGTTGTTAAAAACATAATTTTGTAAACATAGGCAAATACTACTTGAGTGTATGGAAAACTAATGCTACGATCAATCTACATATCACCAATACATTGTTAGTACGGTATAACTAAGGGACGAGTATACATATTTCATTCTGAAATGGTGCTATGAGTAATAAGAGAGATATGATATATCCTGTACAATAATAATAATAATAATAATAGTAATCAAATTGGTTTAAATTTGAAGCAATATCAAATTGAGCTATTGTGTTATGTTACAAACCACTAAAAGTCTCTCTTGAACAAAAGTTTTTTAAAGGTCCATCACCTCACAATTATCATCTCAAAATGAATTACCATCACTTCAAAATTACTATTTACAATAACTTTAATATTATTGTAAATCTTGTTAAAATTATTTACGATGAAATGTTAATCACCCCAAAGTTATTTACGTTGAATTGTTACAAGAAAACCATATAATCAGGAGTATCATCCAATTATTACAAAAACTGAGGTATATTACAACTAATTAAGCCATTTCTTTACAAAGTGAACATACAAATATCACTGCAGCTCGTAAAATATATGTACATGTATAAATTACAAAGTCTGACATCGCTGCTGACGGTCATTGGAAGTCTGTCCACAGTGTTGTGCGTCTGCTTGCACCATGTTGAGAAACAAGAGGTCATCGAAGATACGAAAACCTAGGTCATCATCACTCGGAGACAAGGGTCAAGGTCATCAGATAAGGGCCAAGGTCATCACTCAGAGACAAGGGTCGGGGTCATCAGATAAGGGCCAAGGTCGTCGCTCAGAGAACCAAGGTCATGGGATAAACCCGTACCAGAGAAACAAGGACAAGGTCATCAGAGAAATTCTTGACAGGAGGCATTATTTTTTTTCCCCTTCAAGTTTCAACCACATCCTATACCCCGCCCCCATCCCCGGTCACCCACCCCCCTAGCACACCTGAAACATGATGATCCTGAAGTTGATGACCCGGGTCGCCAGCAGCTTGTTACACTCCAGGGAGTCCGTGATAGGCAGGTGCTTCAGTTCCGACTCGGTGTTGTCACTGGTGAACTCATTTTCGTATACGACCGGGTTAACCTTCATCTCGCCGTAGGGTCCGCGCAGAGCCAGGAAGTGTAAATGGAGGGGCGTGCCCACGCGACTCTTCAGGACCAGCTGGTAGACAAGCTTGCGTTGACAGGTCTGCGTAGGGTTCTTCTGGTCGCTGTTCACGTGGGCCTTGATCACCCACTGTTGGTTGAAGGCTGTGAAGCGACCCGTCTCGTAGAAAAGCTTGGTTATGAAATCATCTGTCCTATAGGGTTTCAGTTGTAAATCTGCGAATGGAAATGTTTTGATAAAGGCAACTTTCATTATCATCATAATCTTTTTATTATTATTATTTTTACAAAAGCATTATTCTTTGAATTTATTAGTAATAGTATGATTGTCTTTTATTACAATAATGAAATTAAAATTATTGCTTTTGGCTTCCTCATCTCCAATAATAGGCCATTTCCATTTATAAATCCGATTCAGAAACCATTCTAAATCTGGCCCTGAGATTACGAAACATTTGTTAGTATGATTCCATGTTCAACTCAAAGTTTTGTTCACAAATCTCATATAAAATGTGACCGTCAGCAAGGTAATTGTACTCAAAAGCTTTAGTAATCTTGACGCCTGGTTTTAGATATTAATACACACTTTATTACAAATGGATTTGATAGACACAAACGTGTACTGGAGCCACGAATCTTGTTCATTTTACATTTATTTTCCTAGAACACGAATGAAAAACCGCCGTCCGATGACGGACAATACCATTGAAGGTGATCTTCTCCAGGGACAGAAGTGAGAAGACTTTGTTGTACAGCTGCTTCTCCTCGATTTGCTTGAGTTCCAGAACCTTGAGGGCTTCCAGGATCTCCACTCCGCCTTTCTTGGGGTGGGCGCAGACGATCTCATGCTCCTTCACTTCGTGGTGGGGCCCCAACCATGGACACCCGATCTTGGCGTACTTGCAGGCCGAGGCCCTGTGGAAACATAAGAGAACTCAATGAACTCCTTGTAGCAGAATGCGAGCGAATTTGCGAATGTTGGCATTGACGAGCAGCGGACCATACTCACAATGACCAGGAAGACGTTGCCCTGGGAACGACATCTACCTGAAAACAACTTTTTTTTCCCGAACACAAATTCTAACCCTGTTGTTTTATTTTCCTTTCCTTCTATCCTATCTCCTGTTTCTATGACCAAAAAAAAATTAAAATAAAATTATTACTCTTACCTGAAGATGAGTGCCTCGTTTCACCAGTTATTATTAACGCTTTAATACCTACTGATTGTTTTCTTACCATAGAAGCTCCGGTCCTAATGCTTTATAAGGATTTCAATTTGATTGGTTCGATTATTGATAAACTGGTCCAAAATAAGACAGAAATGGAAAGAAGGCCAAATGTTTCGGAATGTTTCTGATAGAGCTTAGTCTAGCGTTGGAGCACTGGGATGCTAATACAGATTTGTCTGGACAACGGTGGAGGAGTCATCGTGGCCACTGCGTGTGTTTTTTAAAATCGTTACAGCTGCAGTTGGTGCACATTTGACTAGCCACCATTTAGTCAGACATCATTAAAAGTGTACAGTCTAAAAACTTTCAGCATTAAATGCGTATCCGAAATAATCTGATGGCAACTCTTTGGAATGATCAGACATTTTTTTTCACGTCAACTACGCTATTTTGAACCCCCACGAAAACAAAACCCCATCCAAAAGAGCGACCCATCTTAATAAATTTGAAATAGGATTTCGATATTCTAGTCCAGATGCTCCATGCGTAGAAATATTTCTTTTTGAATTTTGACAAAACAGCCAAGAAGGATAGCGGAGAACAAAGAGATACAATTCTGTACAAATGCAAAATCGTGTGATTAAAAAAAAAAATTACTATAAAAATAAATATGACGGTCATTATACCACAACAATCAAACGTACGTACGACCCGGGCATGCTGATTACAGCATGTTAAGAGACATAAAATACTTGCCGCCTTCAACAGTGGTAGTTACTGTTGTTCAACACTCCGTGAACTTAGTCGCTGCTTAATCTTCTGCTTATGTGTATGTCCAAGCCTGAACAACTCCATCCCTGGTTAAATGACAGAAAATAGAAAACGTGTGGTTCTGATTATAGCATGGTTAACGCATCCTAACCGACTCTGCAAAGAACTGCATGTGTGGCGTGTGCCCCTCATCACATATGCAGTTGCTTGCCAGTCCAACTAACTAACTAACTAACTAAGGTGACCTGTGGAGAGAAAAAAAAAAGTGGGGGGTGGTTAGTAACAGCGCTTACCGACATCAGGGTACCTTACCTTTCCGAACACTGCTCCCGCTCATGGTAACTCAGGATGCTGCGGGGCAGCTTCTGGCTGCAGAACTGGCAGTCCGTGGGCAGCTCCGAGGCAGCTTTCTCCACAGCCAGGTTGCGGGTGCATAAGTTCTTGGAGATTTCGCATCTGCAGTTGGGGCAGGTCGGCGTTTCGTCTTTGAGGCGGCCGTCGGCTAGTAGATGGTTGAAGCAGCCAGCGCACATCAGATGTCCATTGCTGCACTGAAGTATACCAAAAAAATATCCAGTAAGGGTTTGTTTTATGACTATCATAGGCCAAATCAATATATTTATACTCTGTACAGAGCAAAACCAATTATCTCAAAATACAAATGCCAAAGATAACATTTTACATGCACATATAATTATGATAACATTCGTCATGCATTGTCTATTCTTATTCTGTTTATAATTTATTGATTCAGAAGAAGAACAAATACTAAATAGTTCAAGATGTCATGTATAATTATAACTACAATCATATTAGTCATTCAAAGTAAATGATATACATCGAGAAATAAAAATCTATATCAAAGTGATACTTCTAGCAACTGCTATTCTTTTATTCATAAATAGTTTACTTTATGCTTGTGTACAATAGTTATACGGTCTACATCCATTCATGAATATGAATAAATAATAATAATAATAATAATAATTAAATATGATGGTCATAATTGTCTGGAAAATGGTGTTTATTGTATTGCACTTTGGTAACTTAGCTGTTTGAAAAGTGGATAACGTAAGAGTTATATTTAATCAAAAATACAATCATTTAATGATGGGCTACAACCTGAATTCATTAATAATATGTTCTTAGCAACATGCCAGAGTTATCATTGGCTAACATCCCCAAATAGCCCAGGCAAAATGACACGTCTGCATCACGTGATCGCTGCAAATTGGCAGAGGACAAGGCGAACTTGGAAGTTCCTACAACATTCACAGTTGATTTCCCACTTCCTAACAATAGTAGACATCAGTTTGTGTGACATGCTGTGTTATCCCAGTACCCAATATTTAATGCACTACAAATAAAGAAATATCACGCTATTCTAGCAGCAACATCTCAATGTTTTCACGGAGTCAGCTGTTGTGCATTTTGTAAACAAATTCCCAGCTGACGCCGTACGGAGGAATCCGGAAATTACTCGCGACTTTCGCCCCTAACTCGGTTGCTAGGTAGAATTCTTGAGAAAGATCGCCACATTTCAAACAGCAGCTACAAATGCCACAGTTCTTGTTATGCGAGTTGGTAGGAAATAAAAGTCATCTGGTAAATGCAGTTTGACTTGCCCATCCCCCCTCGACCAGGGTCCTACCTGGTAGCAGGTCCTGGGTAGATCTAAACAAACAGCACAGCAGAGGATGCCGCTAAGTCGATCTTCAAGCTTGTTACTGGTGGTCAAGGAATGGTCGGACAACTTCTGTTTTTTCAGCTGAGGTTCAAAACTTGATACATTTTCTTTGTCTTCGTTTTCGTCGCGAAGCACTTGACGGGGAGCGTCTGCAGTCTCAGCCATCTTGTTTGTTTGTAAATGTTGTGTGACGTCAGACCAGGGAATATAACAGTTCCCATGACGTGATGGACAGCCAATAAAAAGGGTTCACCACAAGGCATCAACCAATCGGAAGCCGTAAAGCGGGACACCCCTATTTAATTAGTAATCGTTTGTTTCCGTGGACGGGGCGAAAATAGACGGACGGAGGGCTAGCCTCTTTATTGACCAATGAAAACGCAAGGAGGATTCCAGGGCACTAGGCAGGTCATCGTAAAATGTAGATGACAACATCGCCGTGGTGCATGGAATGTAACTCAGCAAGTCAGGATTGTTTGGATCAGCTGGCTTTGACAACCATGACCTGAATTGTAATATATCAACAGATACATAAACTAGCATATAGGAGAAAAACAATACTGGATATATAATAGAAAAAGATAATAAAGCTTTTATAAACTAAAAATAGATGCACGATGATGATGCAATATTATGCAGAGATCTGTATATTTACATACACTAAATCAAACAAACATAAATCATTGTTTTAGTACATTGCATAACTGATTATGTTTGTCTTGTAAAATGAAAACACTCTTCCATAGAATAGTGCCACTGATTTGTATTTATATCAGTATGTTAAATACGTTCATTGTTGATCAATACGCATCCATACATACATTAATTTTAATACACATTACACTGTTTATTTTCGTTTCAGATATTTCATTAATTGTGCATATATATAGGCTGAGTTCGTGTTATAACAACATAAGATATATGGGTCGTGTTAATGATGAATTATTTATGACATGGCATATGTTATCCACTTGTTAGCTGCTATTTGAATTATATATCATTATGCACACCAGCTTTTACTAAATAGTCTATACTTATATAAATGAAGTTCAATTAATAGTATCTGCAGAATATATTCCGCATAACAAACATGTTAGGAATGGTGTCACTGTCATAACTTGACCGACTTTCTGCGACTTTTATTAATACCTTCTCCTGGCTGCTAGCTGACGTACAGAAGCCCTGAACAAGCTTACATCCTATTTAGTTTTTATAGATAAATGGACATTTGAAATATATAGCCATGATACACTTTACCCTAGGCCAACTTGAGAAACAAAACACTCCCAAATAACTCACGTGACTTTACCAACATTCTGATAACCACTAACATTGTAAACACAGCTGCATTCATACAAATAATTTTTTTTTTTTATATTAGCCTACAATAAGCACAACCTATCTGAATAGGTCGGTAGACCTATTATATGCACCTATGGTTGACTAAGTAGGCCTACTCAAATAAATAAAATGAATGTGGTGT
>JAUTBZ010167550.1:5335-24151 GCA_032361785.1 Lepetodrilus galriftensis | reverse complement strand
GCCTCTAAACTCTACCATATGCGTTAGCGGTCATACCAACCTATCGCACTAGCGTCCTCAATCAAGTCGATACTACTTAGTGCCATAAACCTATCGGACAGCGCTAAAGAAATGTCGTTCAACATTGACACAAAGACACAAACCTCAATCGTTGATGCAACCATCCACCATTTTGATAATATGGGTATGTTGTCGTGTTTAACAAAAGTACAGTTGGCTGAACGCGTTACAAAACATCTTCCTGTAGGGAGTGTTATGAGTGGTCGCGAAGTAATTCAGATATTCGGCACAGAGGTGATGCGATATAGCACAGTGTATGGTTCTTATGTGTGGGTGTGGGTATTGTTAAACAGATTAGAGCATTTCAACCACAGAGGTCAAACTATCGTGACGGACGTGCGCTTTGATAATGAAGCGCGTCTACTTGCAGAACGTCTATCTCCATCTGTTCTAATAGAGGTGCAAGACCCTGATTACAGCGAACCTCTTGACACGCACTCATCTGAAAATGGTATTACTCAGGAACCTGACTACATCATCATTAACAAGCGCATAGGTAGTGTATCATGATAACCGCGCGTACCACAGCGAACTTTATGTTTGACAACAACACACCACTTGGGGATGAGTCTTACACACGACCTAGCCTCGTGCTCGTGCTGTTACCATATCTCACAAGCTACTGTAAAGCTAAAGGTAAGAAGCCTCATGAGATAACGATATGGTGTCCTTTCGATATGACCGCCGAGATGCGTGTTGAGGTTGAGGGTCATACAATACAGCTTCAAGTGAGTCAATATCACACAATACTCACTAAAGAGGGTTACAACGTGATATGTACCCACTTGTTTACAGGTGAGGATTTCTTTGAACATGAGCCGTTTGACTACGATATCATCATAGGGAACCCACCTTTTGCAAATAAACGTAAGTTCTTTGAACGAGCACTGGGATTAGACGTACCATTTGCAATGTTATCTACGGCAACGTGGCTGAACGATAGAGCACCCCTGCAAATATTTAGTGAGGCTGGTGTTGCGATGCAATTACTGATGCCTTTACAACGGGCACATTTTGACAAACCCAAAGGATATGGGCATACGGCTCCTGCACCCAGCTTCAAGAGTATGTATTATTGCAGCGGTTTCTTAGCAAACACTCATGATAGCAAGTGCGAAGTGTGTGATTTGGATTTATACAAAAGCGAGGATGCCGATAGATGATGGACTTTGACGACCTACCTGACGATGACATGGAGTTTGACGACGATGATGATATTCATAGTGATGAAGACCCTATTAACGCTAGTGAGTGTATCAAGCGACTAAACGCACAGCTTACACTTAGACAGCGAAAAGAGGTTAGTCGTAGCGGTCTTATAAGCCCATCTCTCTTCTCACGCCTCGTTGCGAAAGGTAAGATAGAATATGTGTACGTGCAAGGTTCCTCTAAGAAGATGTACTACTGGGATGTTGTTTCTCGTAACATGGGTGTTTTAACATTGGCTGAACAAGAGTTATCGCACTTTGCTGGTGGCGGTACTATGGGTCGTGACGATGGTGTGGAACTTAAGGATGAGCACGGTAATGTAGTCAAAGTAAATCGTGACATTTTTGACGAGTATAAGGATAGTCTTGTGGATGAGTTGAGTGAGTGTATCAGCCCTATTGAGCGTATGAACGTGACAGATAAGTTTTGGGCGAGTATGTTCAAAGAGTTCAAACTGCGAGTGCAGATGGGCGCTTACATCGAGGTCGCCAAAGTGTCTGAGGTGCATAACTCATTGCTCCCAGCACTGCGCGATAGCTTGTATAAGATTGCACCAACCATCGCACAACAGTACCCAGCTATCGACAAAGGTGTCGTTGCAATGATACACACAACAGTGAGTCGTGCCTTGGAAGAACTACAAAAGGCGCTTGGCACAAACCCCGTTGTACAGTCTGATAATTTTGTAACAGATGGTATATCGTTTGATGATATAGAACCTTTTGATTTTGGTAACGCACCTGATGTGAAAGATGAGTATGAGTCTGAGGACGAGGATGATAGTGAAAATAAAATAGGAGATGGCAATGAAAATAGATGATAGTGTACGGCGTGTCTTGAACATACGGAGCGTTGAATGGTTGGAGTTTAAAGACGAGGCTAGTGACATAGTGGGAAACATGACTATAACCGATAAGGATAAAGTAAATATGATGACTTTACTAGAGTACACGTTCAAGAGTGCCGACTACATCCGAGAAAAGAGACGCGCTTTGTCTGATGAGTATCATGATAGTGCTATGCGAAAAGTTTTTTATTAATGAGTTGTATTCAGCCGATACTATTAGATTTATTCAACACACAACAACGTGAGATATTAACATCGTTTGGGCAAACATTACAGCCCAAACCAAAACTCACAGGTGCTGATTGGACTAATCTAAACTTCTATCTGTCGCCTGAGAGTTCTTCTTTGGCTGGTAAGATGACGCTACACCCCTATCAAATAGACATAGTCAATGCTATGACCGATGAGTGGACTGAGATGGTCGTCTTGGAAAAATCCTCGAGGATTGGTTACAATAAGCTGATAAACTGTGCCATTGGGTATTTCATCGAGCAAGACCCAGCAACTATTCTTTTTTACAGCCCCAACGACCAACTCTCTAAAGATATCGCACTTACTGAGATTAAACCAATGTTACGAGATAATCCTATGGTGGATGCTCGTATTAAGAACCCTAGTGGTACAAGCACGAGCCGTGCTAAGTTGGTAGATACAAACATGCTAAAGTCTTTTGCCGGTGGTTATTTGCAGATGCTAGGCGCAATGACACCAAATAACTTTGCACAGAGAACAGCACGTATCATCGTCGTCGATGAGTTATCGAGATGGCTTGATAATATTGGTGGTGAGGGTGATGGTGTATCACTTGCGAGAGTACGTGCTTCTGATTTTTACAATGGTAAAGTAATCGTTGGTTCCAGCCCAACACACACGCACCGCAATAAGATAGGGCAACTGTACAACGAAACTGATATGAGATTGCGACATATGCCTTGTCCTCACTGTCACCATAGACAGCCGTTGGAATGGGAGAACATGAAGTATAACCAAACAGATAGTGGTATAGTTATAGACAACACTGTCGGTTTTGAGTGTCAAAAGTGTAAGAAACTTATCCGACAAAACGCACAGCGCTGGATGGATAAGAATGGCATATGGATTAAGCAAAAACCACAGGTGCAACGCCACGCTGGTTTCAAAATTTGGACGGCATATGGGTATAGCCCAAAGATGACGTGGGTGGGAATTGCAAAACGCTACGAGGATGTAAAAGACAATAACCTCAAACTACAAAGTTTCACAAACACAGTGCTGGGTCGCTCATGGGATGATGAAGGTGAAACGCTGAACCCTAGCGCTATCATGGATAAGCGAGAAACTTTCGATGCAGATTATGACCTACCAATGGGCGCTCTACTTCTCACGGCTGGTGTAGATACACAGAACGATAGATTGGAGATGATGGTTGTGGCGCATGGTGAAAATAGAGAGCGATGGATAGTGGACTATCATGTTATCTTGGGCGACCCGTCTCAGCAGGAAGTGTGGGATGACCTTGAAAGATATTATGATGAACTCAGGTACTCACACCCTCTTGCAACGGATGGTGGTTTGGGAATATACGCTATGTCAATCGATAGTGGTGGTGGCAGAACATCCTATGTGTATAATTTTTGTAAACCGAGATTGCATAAACGTATCTATCCCATCAAAGGTGCAAATACAGTGGATGCCAAAGAGGTTACTAAACGAGAGGCTATCACTAAGAAGAACTCTAAGTACAAAATCACACACTTTCAAATAGGTACTGTCAAAATCAAAGACTATATCATGATAGGTCTAGGGTCTACTGAGTTTGGCTCAAACTATATTCACATACCCGATGCCAAGTTTGTAACAGATGAGTGGGCTGAGGGTCTTGTGAGTGAGTACAAAGACACCGAGAGCGGTAAATGGCTACCAAAAGAAGAAGGTACTAAGCGTAATGAGCCTTTAGATACTCTCGTGTATGCTGAGTCCGCTAAACTCATAGCCAACGTAAACCTCGATAAGATTAAGATACAGCAGGAACAGGCAATCCGCAGGGTTCAGGAGATTAAAAACGAAGAGGTTTTGGCAAAGGAAACCCCACAAGTGCGTGGAACAATGCAGCTAAGTGGTGACGCATATTAACATAAGGTATTTCTAAGGTAATGTCTGATATACTTTAGAAATATTCAAACAAAGGGATTTTTATGATAAGACTGGGAACGTGTTTCAGTGGGGTGGGTACACCCGAATACAGCTTGGATAAACTTGGGTTTGACGTAGACAGTAAGTTCGCTGTGGAAATTGCGGATAAGGCTCGTGAGATATACCTTGCCAACTCTCCCTTCACAGATGTTTTCGCGACGGATATTAAGGAGTTTGACGCAACACCTTGGGCTGGTCAAATAGACCTATTTGTGGGGGGTTCTCCATGTTTTGTAGCAGGGACTATGATTTTAACAGATAGTGGTTATGTTCCAATAGAGTGTGTTAAAGTGGGGGATGTTGTGATGACCCATACGGGTATGTGGCAGCGTGTTCTTAGTGTTGGAGGCACTACCAACAAGACACTATCCTTAGTTGGTCAAGGTGTTGAAACTACTAGGGTTACTAACAATCACCCATACTATGTGAGGGAGCGCGTGGACGTGCGAAGGGTCAAGTCGTTTAACCCACCTGAGTGGATTAATGCTGGTGATTTAATTAAAGGTAAGCACTATTTAGGTTTAAAGATTAATGACGAGTCTGTAAATAAACACAACTTGACAAAAGAAGAGTGTTATGTGATGGGTAGATACATCGCGGATGGATATACCGCTAAAAATTATAAAGTGAATGGGACTACTAAGGTTTATAAGGTCACTCTATGTTTAGGTAAGGGTAAGCTTGACAGGGATATATCTAAGTTAGGTAACTTATCGCATACTGTTATCGAGGAGCGAACATCATATAAAGTTCACTTGCATAATAAAAGATTGTATATATTGTGTGAACTTTTGGGTGGTGTAGGTGCTATAAACAAAGAGTTCCACCCTGACCTACTCAGACTACCAAAGGATTTGTTACAGGTGCTCTTTGATGGATATATGGATGGTGATGGGTGTAGTGTGACTAAAGGCGATTGCATACATTACGAGGCGACTAGCATATCTGAAAAACTAATACTGTCTAGGGGTATGGTGGTCGCTAAACTTTACAATACCCATTGTGGTTTTGAATACACCAAACGACCACCAACAACAGTTATCGAAGGTCGTTTGGTTAATCAGCAGGACACTTATACGGCGAGGGTTAGAAAATATCGAAATTCACGCACTCAGAGTTATGTAGATGATGGTTATATTTGGCGACCAATCCGTAAAATAAACAATGATGAGTTAGAGTGTAGGGTTTACAATTTAGAAGTAGCTATTGATAATTCTTATATTGCCAACAACGCAATAGTACACAACTGTCAATCCTTTTCTACGTCATGTAAGAGACTTGGTTTTGAGGACACTAGAGGTACGTTGTTTTTTGAGTACGCAAGACTGCTTAAAGAGTGTGATGCTAGTGTGTTTGTGTATGAGAATGTCAAAGGGCTTACACATCATGATAAAGGAAGGACTTTCGCGACGATTATCAACGTGTTTGAGGATATGGGTTATAGTTTAAAATATCAAATCGTGAATACCAAAGACTATGGTGTACCTCAGCACAGAGAGCGTATATACATCATCGGCGTGAAGGGTGAGCACAACCCCTTTGAGTTTCCAGCCCCAACGGGTTGTGAGACGACAGTATATGACCATTTGGAGGACGAGGTTGATGCCAAATACATGCTGAACAAAGAGGATGTATTACGCCGTGTTAATAGTACGTTCACGCAACAACGCACCGACATTGTGGTAGATATTGATTTTAGCCGTACACTTTGTTCTAGCGATGGACGACACTGCAAGAGTATTGGTTTAAAAGGTGAGTCTTATGTGACACCTGAGCAAGTGTTGAAACGTATTGATTGTTCGTTTGAGACAGATATGGCACGTGTTAGCGTTGCGGATGTTAGCCCCACGCTGATGGCTGGTGATGGTAAGAATGTTAGATACATCGGTTTAAAACATACTCATGACCTACAAGTGAACACACATGATAGTAGGAAGCGAATATACGATGCTAGTGGTGCATGTCCTACACTAACAACTAGCACAGGCGGTTATCATGAAGTCAAAATATGCAAGAGTACCGCGCGTGTCAGGGATGCCTTAGCAAGGGGCGTTCAGTTTAGGAAACTCACACCACGCGAGTATTTCAGGCTCCAAGGTTTTGATGATGACTTCATACTACCCAAACATATTACAAAAGGACATCTTTACACCGCGGCAGGTAACTCCATGAGCCGAAACATACTAGATATGATATTCAGACAGCTTGACGCACAATTCTTAATTTAACCGAAACCTAATGAAATTGTGCTACCATAAGCCATAAAATAAACTTGGAGGTTTTTATGGCAATTCAGAATGACCCAGCAAACGCCTTTACTGTTGAGTATGACCCCATTGCAAACGCACCACAAACAGCAACAGATATCCTGAACCTAGAGGTCGAAATCGACACGATGACCGATGCTCAGATAGACACACTGCTGTTAAAGTATTCTACTAAACGACGTTTGTTATTCCTATACGATGCACATGAGCGTATGGTAAAAGAGGGTCAGGAAAATTGGAACGGCGATAAGAAAGCGTTTGAAGTTCGATTTGACTACATCTGTAAAGAGATTGAGCGATTAGAGAAAGTCATCGCCAAAGAGATAGCTATTGCTAAGAATGGTGGGAACCCTAGTTGCCCTGTATCAGTTTGTAAAGTGACGGTGGTTTAGATGGGACATTCAATACCTTCAATATTCTCAGAAACACATGCTGAGTACGATATGCCTAAAGGCGTTGGTGCTCTTGTTGCACCCAATGGGACTTTTGATACGAACCGCGAAGAGCATTATGCTTATAGTATTAAAGCTACTTCAAGTAACCCTTTCGCAGCTGGTATCATCGAGGGTATGGCTACAAACGTGGCTGGTGCTGGATATAAACTCCAATCTAGTATAAAGCACAACTACCTGAAAATCTCTCATGAACAAGCGATATCATATCAAAAGCGCTTTGAAGAGATATACGAGATGTACGCTGAGAACAAAGGGATAAGTATCACGGGTGATAAAGACCTTGCACAGATAGCTGACGTTGCGTATCGTACACAGCTAGTGACGGGAAATTGCTTTGCACTACTTGTAAACCAAGATGACCCTGAGACGGGTATTAACCTAAAGATAAAACTCCTAGATAGCGCTTACCTGTTTGACAATACATATAGTCTCCTTTTGAGCGAGAGTACAAAGAAGCTATTTGATAACAACGATGGTAATCAAGTCGATGCTGTCGTGCGTGATAATAACGGCAAGATTGTCGCATACACTTTTTACAAACAACACCCATATAACTTACACTACATGACCGAAACAAACGGTACTACCATAGACGCTGTGAGAATACCTGTGCGAAATGGTGTGAAGCGTAATGTACTACATCTATATGAGCCAAAGAGAGCCGGTCAAATAGTAGCTGTACCTTTTGTATCTGTCGTTGCACAAGTCCTCGAGGATATAAAAGAGTACACCAAGGCTGAGATAGACGCTGCTAAACTCAACGCTCATTTTGCTGGTTTTGTTTATAACGACAGTCCTGATGAGAGTGGCGGTCTTGCGACTACCACCGAGAAGGAAAATGATATCCGTATTGGTAAAGGGAACCTTGTTAAGCTAGAGCAAGGGTGGAAGATAGCCTTTGCTGACCCTGCCCGACCATCTGAAAACTATGCTGATTTTGTAACAACTAAAATCAAAGAGTTATGTATCGCTATCAACTATCCGTATGAGATGTTCATGAAGATATTTGATAGTTCTTACACAGCGAGTCGTGGTGCTGTGATTGAGGGTCAAAAGATGTTCAAGATTAAGCGCACAAACCTCATGAAAGATTTCTACCAACCTATATACGAGCAGATACTCCTGCAGGAGATTTTAGAAGGTAGACTTATTCTAAAAGACTTCTTAACAGACCCTATGGCACGTTTAGCGTGGTGTGGTTCCGAGTGGATTGCCGATGCACAAGAGGATATGAATAAACTTGCTGCGATTAAGGCGAGTGAGGCTAGTATCAAGAGCGGTTTCAGTTCTCATGATAGAGAAGCCAAACTCCTCAATGGTTCGAGTTTTGAAGAGAACATTAAGACATCTCGTGTTGAGACTGATGCTATCGAGGCAACTAAAGTTCCGTACAAGGGTGAGATGAACCCTCAAAAGATAGAGTTAGCGCAAATGGCAATAGATGCTAGTGCCGACCTTGCAGAACAAAGTGCAAAGATAAATCCAAACGACGGCGGTGCTGATAACAGTAGGAAACCATTGAAGTCAGGTGATAAACCCAATAGACATGGTGATAAAAAGCAAAAGGGGGACGGTTAATATGGGACGTAAGAAAACTAAAGTGACGAAAGCAACACAGAGCGCGAGTGTCGAAAATACAGATACTCAGCAACAACAAGGGGTCACTGAGGTCACTAACAGTGACAAAGAAGGCGGTAGTCTTTTAGGTGGTACGCTCGTACCTAAAAGCGAGGGTGGTGGTAACACTAGATATGTCATGCTCAGTGGTTTTGTTGGCGGTTGGCGTGTAAATCTTGAAAACTTAAAATGGCAGACAAGCGGTGTAACTGAAAATGACACTGTGGTCTTCTTTTTAAACTCAGGCGGTGGTTCTGTTTTAGAAGGTCTTGCAATGCTGAACTACATTAAGCTATTGCCGTGTAAGACCATCGCACTTGTTGCATACGCCGCGAGTATGATGACGCAGATAGCCTTAGCGTGTGACGAGGTTCATGCGTTTGAGCAATCTATATTCATGATACACAACGCACAGGGAATTGCGTATGGTGATAATCGCGTTATGGAAAAACAAGCGAACCTTCTTAGCAAAATAAACAAGATGATGGCATACTCATATGCAAAGACCACCGGCAAGACCAATGATGAAATTCTTACTATGATGGATGCAGATACATATCTCTTTGGAAAGGAGATAGTTGATGTTGGTTTTGCACACAGTGTGCTTGAAACGTCAAGTGATGACGCATTGTTAGAACTTACCGACGAGGGTGTGGATGTAGCAAATGTGACTATCGTTGAGAATGAGGAAGACGCAAGTGCTATGGTAACAGATGGTGTCTTAGCAATGTTTGACGATGTTCGACAGGGTGATTACATAGAGTCTTTAGAGGCTGGTATTGTGGCATGTAGTGGTGACTGTGACCCAAGTGCGGATTTAGGTTCGGGTAATAGTTTGACAGATTTAGTAACGGATGCTGATAAAATGACAGTATCTGAAAATAAAAAGGAGATTGTTTTGAAAACGGAAAACGGAAACGAAACTGTAACAACGACAACCGATGCGCCTCAAAACACAGAGGTCGCTATGTCTACTGCTGTGGCGGAAGCGCTCACTGCTGAACGCGGTCGAGTATCAGCTATTATGGCTGTTGATGGTGTAAGCGCATACTTAGGTAATAGTGATATATCAGCTATGATGGCTGATGGTGTATCAACTGCCAACGATGTGAAAGCTAAGATGTACGATATCTTACTAGCAGACACAACTACACAGACTGATAGAGTTAAATCAGATAGTGCGACGGCAAGTACGGACATGGCTAGTATCGAAGCTGATGCTGGTACTGCAAACCCTGATGACGAGATTGAAAGTCTCTTAACCGAAGATGAGATTACAGCCATAGATGAAGCTATGATTGTAGCCGTATAAAAGGAGTCTTAGATGGCATTGAAACAAAAAGCAAATCCTGTTGCATACGATAACGTATTTAAGGCAGACGGTCGGTTTAGATACTACGCGGAGTTAGAAACTGTTGTTGTACCTGATGGTGGTTTAAATGTAGGTTCTCTACTAAAACTTAACGCTGGTAACTATGAGCACGTTGCTGGTAGTCCCACTGCCGTATTAGCGGTAGATATTGAGAATGACACTGGTGCGCCTGTTAATACTGTCGCTGCTGTTTGTAAGAGCGGTGCTGTTTTGGCACTTGGTGTTACATACGCTGGTGCAGATGACTATGCGGCTGTGAAGGCTTCATTAGAACAAGTACATATAGATATTATCATGGGTAAGGAGATGAACAATGGCTAAAATAGCAGGATTAGAACGTATTAAACAAGTGTTGATGTTAGGATTGGTTCAGATTTTCCCACCTAAGAATGGGTTATCTGAGTTAATCTTTGGTGGCGCAGAAGAGCGCACTTATGATGTGGAGACTGTACTTATTGACGTTTATGATGGTAAGCGTGGTATCGCTGGTTATACAGCAAGAGGTGTCAAAGGGCAGACTCTAGGTTTAGAAGGTTGGAAGACTATCTCAATCACACCACCGCTTATAGATGAAGGTTTCTCAGTATCAGCGCAAGACTTGAAAGTTAGAAGTTTTGGCGATAGTCAATTTGAGTCTAAGTCGGCTATGCAAAAACTCAAACAACTCATTAGAGTGAATTTGAAGAAACTCTTAAACAGACGACAACGTGCGTATAACTTGCAAGTGGCTCAGTTGCTTACAAGCGGTATCGTCACAGTGCGTGAGTATGATGATAGAGGTAAAGCGCTACCGGCTAGAAAGATTGACTTCAAGATGCCAGCCGCGCATAAGTTTACTGCACCTGTTGCTTGGACTGACCCTAACGCAGATATCCTAGCAGATATTCGTAAGGTTGATGAACTCACATCGAAGGCTAGTGGTCTAAAGACTAAGTTTATCATCATTGGTAGTAAAGGTCTTTCGGGTATGTTGAACAACAAACAGTTGTTATCACTACTTGACAATCGCTCAGTCGATGCTGGTTCGTTGAAGTTTGGTGAAGCATACAGAGAAGAGTTGGATAATGGTCTTACGTGCTGGGGTGTTTTCGGTACTAAGAAGATTTATAAATTTGATGACTGGTATACAGACCCAGCAAACCCAGCAAACCTATTACCATATATCCCTGAAGACATGGCACTGTTCTGTACGAACGATGCTGAGGTCGATATAGCATATGGTTCGCTCGATGCTATGGTAAATGGTATGCCGTCTGTAATTGAAGCAAAGCAACTACTATTGCAAAAGCCTGATGAAGACTTGATTGCTATTGAGAATAAGATTAAATCTGCTAAGTTGTACTGCTTAACACAAGCTGGTGCGTTTGCGGCTGTCAAGGTAGCGTAAGGCTATCATGATAAGACTCTAGGAGGTTTGGATGGGTAACAAAAGCCGTGCAGCCACTAGAGCAATGAACGCGACATATCGTAAGTTTGCAAACGTAATGCAATTTAATGGTCGTGAAATTCTCTATATGGACGACATCGATGTAAATTTTGAACGTGGTCTAAATAGAGTTGTTAAGGTTAGAACATGGGAGTTAAACTTCTTTGACGTTCAGCTTAACGAGAACCGACTACGAGCGCATACTATTGGGATTGGCAGGGTTATGTTTAGGATTATATCCTTTCAATATCATGGCAATGACCAAGAGGAAGTTTTACTTATTTTGGAAGGTGGGGGTTTTGACTAATGGATGAGATAGAGAAAGTTCGCCTTAGTATCATCGCCGCTTTTCAGGCACACAATGTAGAGGGTGATGTGTTTCTATACGCATTGCACCCTGATAGCACAGTGGAGTATCTAGCTGAGTGTCACACAAAGGCAATCACTACAACGCTATTGGTAGATATGGTGGGTATCAATGAGAAAGCCGACAGTAAACTTTCCTTCATCGATGGTCATCTGAACGCGAGTAACCCGAACACATTTCTGTTCAGGTTTAAAATAAGCATCGACCCTTTTGCTAGTGGTGGATTGTGTTAAAAAAAGATTGGAGAATATGATGGGTAGACGAAATCAACAACCTCAAACAGACGCTGAGACTTTTGAAGAAGTGGAAGCACCTGAAGAGGTAGTGGAAAAAGTAGAAGAAGTGGAAGCACCTGAAGAGGTAGTGGAAATTAAGCATATCTTGGTGAAGCCAAAGGGTTGTGCTGATTGTGGTGAGGATAGCTATATGTCTATACCTGAGACTTGGAAAGATAACTTTGTCGGTGACAAAGGTTGGGAGATAGTCAATGCCTAGAGGTTCAAAATTTGTAAAACTAAATTGGGGTGTTCAGATTGAAAATGAAACTACACCAAACACATACATCGCACCAACAAAGGCGTTATGTATGGAGCGTGGTAAAGGTTCTATTGGAAATCCTGAGTACAAAAAGTACACTTGTGACATGATGAGTGCCACTGATGGTGATGTATATGATATCGTGCTTGATGCGGATAGTGGTAAGGTGAAAGTTGAAACTGACACAGCGATGCCTCTTGACCTAAAGACGACGTTCATGAACCCATTGTTATTGGGTGCTGGTATGGTACAATCTACTCCTGCAGGGACACAAGCTAGATTTATGCCTGTAACAGCGTCACCTAACAGAATATCACTACTGGTCACACAACTGAGACGACAGTATAAAGTTAAAGGCGCTATTGCGAACTTTAAGATAATCATGAAGGCTGGTGATATGGTACGTGTTCAAACGACATTTACCGGTGGTCTTGATGGCGATGCTAATGAGAAGACCCCAGCGCAGATAAACTTTGCAATTCCTAGACTTGTGTTAGTACCACAAGACATTCTATGGGTTAAAGGTAAGTGTGGGCTATCTATAAACGGCTCTAAAGACTATTGGGTGTCCTCTGCTGAGTTTGACCTTGGTTTGACGTTTGCAACCTCAGATGATTACTGTGGTAAAGTTACGAGAGTGACAGGTAGACAGTCTAAGTTGATGGTTACGTTTAAGAATACTGAGAATAACGAAACGCCTTTGAGCGATTTGAAAAACTCTACATCTTATAATGTTGTTATCAACTTACAAAACAGTGCTGGTATTGATAAGGCGCGACTTACGTTGCCTAACGCGACAGTATCTGATGATAGCCCTAATGACGTAGATGGTTTCCTTGAAACTACACGAACATTCGTTGCTATTTCTACATCGGGTGGTGCTGGTGATGATAACTTCACGCTAGACCAATTAGTGTAAGTTCAAGTTCAGCTTACTTACACTAAACTCACATCGTGCCATACGCTTTTATTTCCTATTGTGCGTATGGCACACCCATATAACCTCTATTTAAGAAACTTCACACTATAATCCTTTTATCTTAAAAACAAAAGGAAAGCTAAATGGCTACTAAAACAAAATCTGAAAAATCTATACCTCTTAAGGTGACATTCGACTTGCTTAATGACAGCAAGGAGTATTCCCTCCTATACCGAACGCTGACTGTTGGTGAAGGTGAAACTGCAAAGCTAAAGAAGGCTAAGACCTTCTATCGAGAAAACTTCTCAGAACTCATACAAGCACTAGACAACACGGACACTTACACGGAAGACATGGACGACTTACAGGCTATCCTAGAAGTGACACCGAAAGATGACTCTCAGTACATGGAGTTGTTACGAGATAAAGTGTTTCTAGCAAAGGATTTACGCGCGGTTAAGAAGGCGCTTGAAGCTGAGTTCGATGCAATCCGAGCACGTATGCCTAAATTTACAGATTTGACAGAGGAGTATGGTAAGATAGCACTACTTGAATTGGAAATACAGTTGGGTGGTGACGATGCAGAGGCTCTACTAACAATAGCTAAAAAAGACCCTGCAAAAGCCACACTCATACAACTACAAATGAATAGGTCTTATAGAGAGTCTGTTGAGGGAAAGTAACAAGGGTATCTACCTACTTGATACAAGGTATGACTAGCGGTTTCATGTCACAAGAGGACTATGTAAACCTAGACCAAAAATTTTTGGCATCGCAGGGTCGTATCTTTCTAACAGATGATTTCGAGTTGTGGTTGTTGAAAGTATTTTCTAATTCTAAACAGCAGGATGGTATGAGCGGTTCTTACTCGATATCATCTGACGTTGCGTTTGAGTATGCAGACCAATATGGTGAAAACAGACTACAAACCTTAGAACTACTAAACAGTATCGTAGGAGATATAAATGCCTTCAAACAGACTCAAAGTGACGGAGATACGTCTTAAAGTAGATGCCGATACTAAAGAACTTACGCGACTACGTCATGAGATGAGTGACCTAGAGCGTTCAGCGATAGACACACAAAAGCAAATTAGAGACTTACAGCGTGTAAAATCCTCAGCTAAAAAAGGCATGTTCATAAATGACATTAAGATGTCTGCTGAACTATCTGCAAAACTCAAAACACTTATCAAAGAGTACAAAGACCTCGAGCAATCAAAAGCATCTACCAAGGGTGCTGAACGTACACGTATCACAAATGAACTATCAAAGAAACGTGTCATCATCGAGAAGGCTGTTAATAAAGAAATCGATGCTCACCGAAACAAACTAGATAAACTTAACCACACTCAAAAAGAAGCCAATCGACTAGAGCGCGACAGTATACGAGAACTCTCACGCTCACAGCAAAGTCATGATAGGGAAACACGTGCGTTGGAACGTGAACATCGGGCATTACTGCGCGTAAACGCAGCCAAGTCAAAAGGTGCGCGTAGTGGCGGTGAGTATGGTACGCGAGAGTTAATACGACATATCCGACAACTTGAAACGGCAGCTGTTGCAATATATGGTATGAAAAAAGCATGGGACTTTACACTAGGTGCTGGTTTAGAGTACGCAATAGAGATGGAGCAGATAGGCATTAAGCTAGAAGCGATACTTGCTACATCTTCAGGCATGACAACTAGCACAGGTAGAGAACTCACCGACGTTGCAGAGAAGTGGCGTATCGCTGGTGATATGGCTGATGAGTTGAAGCAAAAGGCGAGAGATGTTGCTATTGAGACGGGTTCCGCTTCACGAGATACCGGTCGAATACTAGCTGCCATTATGCCACAGGCTCTTGGTGCTGGTGCAAGTATGAACGAACTAGGTGCTCTTACTAAAGGTTTTATGATAACCCTAAAGACAGGTGCGCTTACAGTTAGAGAAGCCGTGAACTCACTAGATAACGTCGTGTCGGGTGATGCAAAGGCATCGGAACTCGTGAACTATCTTAAGACTCTTGGTATCGATATGAAAGAGTTAAAGAACGCAAAGGGTCATGAGGCTATTGAGATACTTGCGCGAAAGTTAGCTGAACTAGACCCGATGCTCGTGAAGTATAAGAACTCTTGGGATGGTATAAAGAACTCACTACACGCACAATGGCTAGATACTATGGCTAGTGCCGTTTCGACATATAAGATTGAGTTACAGCAGACTATGCGAGATATGAGCGTGTACCTAAGTGACCATCGTGCAGAGATTGTAGCTGGTTCTAGGGTTGCGCTCATCGTCATGAAAGAAGTGTACTCAAAAATTAAAGAGTATGGTGCGCCGGTGTTTGAATTTTTGACAGGTGTAGTAAAACTCACTGTGAGACAACTCACGATAATGTATGCGGCTGGTAGGACTGTATACAAAGTGCTTGGTGATATGGCTACTCAGGCTACTCAATTTGCCTCTAAGTTCTTTGATGTGAATATTGCGCTAGAGGCTGGTACGCATATCGTTAGAACACTCATCGCTAGTATGATTGGTATCAATGTGGTTATTGGTCTGACAAAACTTGTTAAAGGACTTGCATTTAGCATATTCAGATTAGCTGGTGGCGGTTTAGCAATCGGCATCGTAACAACTGCGCTGAGGGTCTTAGGTATTACCGCACTCTTTGCTGGTAAGAACATGGATAAAGGTCTAGGAGAAGGTACTGAGCGTGGTGCTAAACGTGCCGGTACAGTATTGCAAAAGTTGAAAGCTGTTGTGAGCGGTTTGGCTGCTGGGTTTGTCACACTATGGAATAAGGCAAAGTTCCTAGCACTAGGTCTTCCTGCTCTAATCGGTGGCGCTGTTGTTGGTGGTGGTATTGGTCTAGGTGTCTCAAAGGCAACGAACGATGCTGATGTATTTGGTGGTCATACCGCGCACATGAAGAGTGTTGAGCAGAACAACAACGCGCTAGAGAAACTTGCCGCACGTAGAAAAGAACTTGTAAACGAACTGAATAACGTCACATCGGATAAGTCATCATCTGCTGATGAGATTTTGAAGCTTACAAAGCAACTTGAAACTATCAACAAGTTTACACGAAACTTCAAAAAACGTGGTGCGGTATTGGCTAGTCGTGCCGGTGCAATGCCTAAAGACGGAGATGGTATCATCAAAGTTACAAAAGGATGGAGTGCTGATTTAAAGGGTTGGGTTACAAAGACTAGAAAGTGGATTGACGATAACAATTTTGACATCGATGGTATTATCAAAAAAGCCAAAGGTGGCGGTATCATGAGTATGTATGAAGAGGAGTTGAAAAAGGTCAAAGAGTCAATGGATGCTCTTAAGAACGCAGAACCTATCAGCGAAGTCTTGATGCCTAAAAAACCTGATATGAAAGAGGAAGATGAGGCTAGTGCAAAAGCTAAGAAGAAAGCTGACGAGAAGCGTGAACGAGAACTTAAGGCACACTTACGAAAACTATCATCGTTTCATAAAGCATATTTGCTAGAGACAAAAGGTAGACTTGCAAGTGACCTAGCCTCACTCAAAGAGACACGCGACCAATACCTTGCAGATGGCATGAACCCTGATGAGGTCGCACAATGGTATGCGTCCGCCGTTGCAAAGGCTCATGAGAGCGCAGAGGCATTGACGACAAAGGCAAATGATAAGCTTGTTAAAGGCAGAGAAGCCACATTATCTAAAATGCAAAAAGCACAAGAGAAGGCTGATGCAAAGGCTCTTAAAGAACATGTGAAAGTCGAAAAGCATAAGCTTAAGATAACACAAGAGTTTGCAGATGCTATGTCACAAGCCACACTAAACCCACAGGCAAAAGAACTCTATGATTTAGGTGTTAGAAAAGCGCACTTCATGAAAGAGAAGGTGTCCGCGCTACTTGTCGATGAGTGGTATGAAACTGAAAAGACTAAGATTATGCGCCGTTTCCAGCAAGAGCGAGATAACGCATTAGCTGTTGCTATGGATGTGTATTACGTTGCCGCAGACAAACCGCTGGATAAGTTTATTGTAGACAGTAAGAAGAAGCTGTTGGAACTACAAAAAGCAGGTCTATCGGGAACACAACTATCTGTGGTATATAACAGCATGTGGACTACGTTTGTACATAATGGTGGCGAGGCGTTCAAGACACTAAAGGATTATGTTAAGGATTTTGCAAAGACTATGGAAGATGCCTTTATGACAGGCTTGTCAAAACTATCATCGACTTTTGCCGAAACGGGTAAACTCGACCTTCATACTGTCGCAAAAGATTTATATAGTACGGGTGTTGGTGCGATTAAGGGAAGTGGCGATGCCACACTAACGGCTATCGGCTACTCTCTTGATATTATCAAGGGTGCGTTATCCACAACAGAGCACAAACCCGTAAACCTATTCAAGGGTGCGTCTGATAGTTTAGAGAACGCGCTTACAGACATGATGGCTATTCAGGAACCTATGAGTGATAACACTGCTAGGATGACAAACTATCTTAAGACTATTGATTTGAATATCTTGGCAATGGCTAAGGGTATCAACGGCGTAGATAAGACTAGGTTGGCTGGAACAGACTTTAGTGCGTATTCGGGTAGTGCTGACGGGCTGTTGGGCTTTTTGGGGCTAGAGTCCAAAGAGGTGTCTCTTGCATCGAGCGGTATTCACATAAACAGACAGAGTCTTAGCGACTTAGCTGATATAAACAAATCGTTCATAGACACCTATCAGGTAAAACAGACAACAAAGGACTATATCTTCTTTGATAAGACATCTTTCAGTAGAGATGATGAGCAATCAAAGGCGCTTAGTGTAGCCTTTGCAAAGACTGTAAACCCAATGACTGCAAACATTGACCTTATGCTAGAGGCACTAGGTTCTAATGATAAAGATTGGCGCTCACGCTTCACTATCTCAAACGCAGACTTACAGATGGGTGGTACTGATGCTGGTGATATGACTGATGAGCAACGTAACAAAGTGCTATCTGATTGGTTCTCCTCAGTGGGTGATGGTCTTACAGAGGCTGTGTTACCTGAGTTAGAGCGATTTCGCAAAGCCAACGAGGGTAGTTATGAGACTGGCGTTAGGCTCATAAGCGCATATGACCGAGCAAACAGAGTCTTGGCTGACATCGGTACACGTGCGATTGGTTTAGATGGTCTTGGTAATGATGAACTGAATGTGAACGATATTGTTAAACAGACGCTTATTGCACAGAGTCAAGTGACAACTACTGAGAGTTTTGGTGCTGGTGTGATGGAGTGGACTAGAGACACAGCGATATCAACATACCTTAAGCGTTTGAATATGAACGCAGACCAACTACTTAAGACGTTTAAAGACCTCTCACAGCTTGATATAACGATGAGCCAACTAGACCTAGGGTCATTTAGCGAAGAGATGTTAGCGATGACTCAGGGCGTTGCTAGTGTGAACAAAGGTATGCAAGATTACGTGACCAAGTATTACAGTAAGTCTGAGCAACGTGAGTTGGGTATATCTATCGCGAATAACGATTTAGCAAACATCGGTGTTACATTACCGAAAACAACAAGTGCATTTAAGGCGATGGTTGAGAGTTTTTCGGCAA
>JAUTBZ010167539.1:0-10555 GCA_032361785.1 Lepetodrilus galriftensis | reverse complement strand
TTTGCCGATAGCTAATACATTGCTAAGAGAGTGCTATGGTCCCTTAGCGGCTAAGAGAGCTTCGAGAAACAATACCCTGGTGATTATACGATCGTCCTTCCATTCAATAATTCTAACATCAATATGATACACCATAGATTATATTGCCAATATAATCTATGGATACACTTACAGATATTAATAATGTGCCGTATCCATGGCCCCTGAAAGCATGCTAATAGTACTCAGCAGCTGCTCAGGCGAGTCCGAGCACTACATATACCCCAGCCAATGGATGAGTGTGATCTCAACTTCTCAGGAATCAATCATGACATAACGTTCAACAAGTCAAGATACGAAGTGTAATCCTAATTTTGATCCTGTAAGTCTGTAACTGTAAGAATTGCTGATGTCATAGATTGCGTTCACTAAAATCTATGCAAGCAATTATCGATGGATTATAATGTTTAATGAAGCCCAGAACTACCTACCAGTCTTATTCCTTCAATTGTATTTTCTGGTTTGTCCAAGACCCCACCTCGGTGAAAGATAATGTTTCTTTTTGCATCTTTGAACTGATGGCATGCATTCCCAGTCTGCTGGAGACGCGATGCCAGAGTTTCCGAGTCGACAGATGGAACATGGTACACGTAGGCAACAACTAATAGTGCTGCTGTTAGAATAAATCCAAGTGAAATGGATGTGAACACTGATACAGCTATCAAAACTAAAATTGAATTAGTAAGAATGCAAAATATCCTAGCAGAAGACATTTCTAAGGGAGACAACCGCACCGGATGAACATGATATCACCGCTAAATTGATGACTCCTAAATATATATATTTATAAGTAGAGCTCAGCTGGTGCGGTACGTGACAATATATATAGTAGATAGTTCTAGATAATGTATCGCATCACGTGTTGCAGCTAATTGTGGCGTTTAGTTAGGTCAATGACCCAATATTGAACCAATTGAAACATCTTGTCAACAATAATACACAAGAGATATATAATTATGAGATAGCAAATTTAAATTTGATAGGCCTATTTCCTATTGCCGAAGGCATACTATCAGGGTTGATCGACCTGTATAATGGACAATCGCATTTCAATCTGAGACTAATTACGCTTGATTTATCCACCCCAAAGTTGATATTTACTGATCCCCAGTACTCAATAGTTATCAAAATATTAATGTTTTATACGAGTATAGAGAACATTCCTCTAGTTATCTCGTCTTTGATGCATCCACTGACTTATGAAGGAATTGCGTAAAGTCTTACCACTGAGTTATGTCCCTTTGCATTGACATAATAAATCAAATAACAATGATACGACCATATTCAGGTTGTCTATCAGTAGATTGCAGTGGGTTGCAGTAGAGTCTACCATACAGCGGTGGAAAGGTTTTTGGAAGTACAAACATGATTTTATGTATGTCAAGTGAATGTATTTTGCAGTTGTAGCTAAGAACTAGTCCCAAACGACCATAAATATCTGTGATAGTATGCCTTTAATTTCTGATTTAATAATATTAAGTTATAATTAATGTGCTCTTCAACTTATATTCTTTTTGCTGTTGTTTGAATGTTGCTGTTTCAATGCTCTTTCGATGATAGCAATCAGGAGTTAAGAGCATTCAGGGGGTTTCAGTTTTATTACTTAAATGTTTTGTTCTGGCACACAATATGAGTGTAGGCGGGTGTGGCACACAATATGAGTGTAGGCGGGTGTGGCACACAATATGAGTAGCCGGGTGTGATATAAGATGCTCCTACATGCCTACAGGCCTCGGCCCTGTTGGCTCAGTCGGTAGAGCGTTGGATTCTAACCCGAGTTACTGGATTGCGAGTCCAACGCTCTACCGACTGAGCCAAAGGTGTAACCAAAAGGGCGACAGACAATACAAATACAATTAAATTTTGTTTCGATTTATTCAACAATAAATGTCCTTGTAACTTCTACATGAATATAATTATATAAAGATATACTTCTGGGCCGGTATTCATAAAAGGGTGTAAGTCAATTTTTGATGATCAATAGATATATATATAGCAACAACTGACTGTTAAAGCCCTTTTATGAATACCGGCCCTGTAATTTAAAGGTGTACCCACATCGAGCTAGGCGCGGATCCGCTCATAAAAATTAAGTAAAATAATCACTAAAATTATGAGCCCCCCATAAAATACACTTTGAGTCCCCCGTAAACTGAAAGTCTGGCCTCCACCGCTGCGAGCATATTTACACAATCACACCAAACCTCCACATGCTCACGTTTTCAAAGTAGTTTGATACGGTGGTTATGACAGCCTTGACTAACGTTCGTATAGGTACAGTACCCAGTGTAGCAGTGATCACAGGTTTACTACATGGACACTGTGCTACTGGTGTTGCAGGTTCATCCTACAGTGAACTCACATGCAAAACAATCTTGAAAGCGAGTTCAATGTTCAACAACATTATTTTAAAATTCATCTTTAAATAATTAAGAATACAAATAAGCATCATGACATCAGAACTACTACCGGTTGTGTCAATCCTACTTTGTTTATGTTTTTCAAAAATAAACATTTTTATTTATTAAAGGCATACACAATATAATTAAGAATACAAGCAAGCACCATGACGTCAGAACTACCAACGGCTGTGGCAATCCTACTTTAAAAAAAAAATCTTTTGCTTGTTTCTCAAAAAAACACAAATGTACGCCCTCATTCGTGTGATTTGTATACGACGAGGAGGAGAACCAGGGTTCTTTTATCCCTAGAAAGTGTAACCTTTGACTACTATATCTAGCCACGAGCGGTCATTTCCTTAGTAGGTGTGCATGTAGTCTTGTATTTCCTTATATTTTACCGCCAGTATATATACGGCAGTAGCCTTATTGTTAAGCAGCTTTAGAACTGACACAGACATATTTATCAGGGATGATCCTCCAATTCTGTTGGCTTGCTTTGATATACAACGTTGGTAAGTTTTAACATGATATTTAATGCATAGACGTTCTACATATTCTTGTAGATTCTATACTATGATTATTACTATAATTACATTTCAAATTAATAGGATTTATTTCGATAGATTTGCGTAGTTGTACATATACCTGAAAGCTAGATTTCTTACAAAATTAATATACTAGTAGTCCTATATTTTATATATGAGAAATAATAATAACGGACATAGGTAAAATTACATATGTGTATGAGTTCTTTTAAGTAAGTGAGACATGGACTAAAATGAGCATTAATTGTTCACGGTACTTTTATTTATGTGACGTGTTGCTTTTTAAATGATGTGTAGTGCACAAGTGGAATCATAGCGTAATTGGGAAGAGGTAATATAGTTTCTGTGATTTACTCGTAGGTCATTTGGAATCGGTACAATTATTAACATCGTATAATCAGGCATCCTTGACGAATACCGATAAATTAAATGCCCAGAATACGTCTTGCCGCATTGCATTTCAAACTATCGTTCCTGCTATCGCATGAAACTCAAATGTCATACTATATACTTCAACCTACTCCGCCAAAATTACTGTTAAAATTATCTTTTTAACGATTTCACCTATGCGTTTCTTTTTTTGGGAGAGTATATAAAAGAGAACATGTTTACTATTTTAAAAACATCATAAAACAATTATTTTAACAATGGCCTCCAAAATGGCTAAGAAAGATATAAAACATGTATTGCGAATTATAGTATATTGACAAATATATCCCTCCAGGGTGTACACTCCAACTATAACACGTGTCTCTTCTGGCAACAGAAATTTAAGGATACGATCCTTTGTAACGTCGTATTAATATTTTCTTTGGATTTGTAGTCACTATAAGGCATATACTTCTGTTAGCTTATCACCGGAATTCCTAGTTTTAAATGATACTCTTCGAAATTCGACGACGCACTTGCAGCCGCTATTGATACATGATGTGTACGACTGAGTGCGTGAGTGTGTGAATATGGAGTTTAACGTCGCTGCGGAAATCTTTCACCCATTTGCTATGAGTCATAAATATATACTAACCGTATTTGGAAAGCTTTCCGATTGGTCAATACGAAACTTCGCAAAATGTTGCTGCACAAACATTTAGACGATTATGGCATTGAAATGAAGCAAGCAGGCTAAGATTTTAAGTTATATTTGATTGTTGACTATCTGAAATTATATTAATTAAAAAAAAATTTTTATGCACAGGATTATATTTTACTTTGGGATGCTGCTGTTTTGGAAACTAATGGCTACGTAGCTTGTGTACTTGATTATATGATGTTACTGTGTGCGAAAGTGGCGGAACCTGGGGTGCGTTCAAAGACGCGAGCTGCTTGCAAAAAATGTCTCAAGAGGCGTATGAACCTTACATGGGAGATGGAACCAGTTTAGCTAAGCGGCTTACTCAGCGCTTGTGTATTTGAACGGACCCCAGATGCATTTAAACACATGATGTGACATCAGTTACAATGGACATCAATATTGCCACTTGTTAAATCTAATGTCCAATATTCTCGACGTCTTTGGCATATATAGTTCACTGGCATTTCTTATCTCAGTCTTTCATTACAATGCTCTTCATCTTCTCCACCTGTGTCGTCAGATTGCTGAGCCTCTCTTTCAACTCGACGTTCTCGCGGTGAAGATCGTTCGACTCGCCAACT
Organism: Lepetodrilus galriftensis; assembly: GCA_032361785.1. Taxonomy (NCBI): domain Eukaryota; kingdom Metazoa; phylum Mollusca; class Gastropoda; order Lepetellida; family Lepetodrilidae; genus Lepetodrilus; species Lepetodrilus galriftensis. Next base: position 5,916 of record JAUTBZ010167539.1, on the reverse strand, counting down.
ACCACCCCACTGGTGGACTCCACCTTGGGCATCAATGACGTTCCTTCGTGGGGCAACGCCGCCAGGTTGTGTGTAAACAGGTCCTGATTCCTCGACAGCTGCGCATGAAGACTCGCAGATTCCATGTGGAGGTTCCCAGTCAGACCCGAGGAGAGGCTGTTGGGAGTTTGAACTGCTTCCGGTCCGGCATTTTGTTTTCCGAGACTGGCGATAATGTCTTGATCGGACCGTTTCGTTCTTGTCGAGAGGTCGGCAGGGGAGGGAACTCCCTGGATGTGGTTGTTGGTATACAGCGCTTGCCCTTGAGAAGCGTACTGGGAATAGTAGTCGTACGTATTGCGTGAGAAGTGGCTGGCTTGACTCGCGTATCTGTCGTAGTTATTGTTCATTTTGTCCGTGTAGCCATTGTTCATGCTCTGGTCTCGCTGATTGTCGTACGGGTGTTGGAAATGCTGAGTTGTGGGCCCCCAAGTCAAGGGAGGGTTATACTGGCCGTACACAGAAGACCCATGATTCATGTGAGCCGAATCCGGTCGGGAACCATCGTCCGACAGACTTCTGTCGTGCTCGTCGCTGTCTGAATGGTCGCCGTGCTTCCGGTCAAGCGGTGATCCTGGAACTGACAAAAGCGACGCAGGGTAAACCCCGTTCTCGCAGCCAACCCTGGCGCTGACTTCCGCCGCCGCCTGCGCAGCTTTCACTTCCTGCATGCATTGCGCACGTTCTTCCGGTGTCAGGAGACTCTGTTCGGCGGGAATTCCGAATTTTGATTTGATGATGGCGATTTCTTTCCGAAGCAAAGCGTTGTCTTCTTCTAGATAGTTCATTTTGTGTCTGATGTCCACTTCCAGCTTTCGTTTGTTCTCTCGGGATCGCTTGGCTGCCAAGTTGTTCCGCTTTCGTTTTTCCCAGTACTTGTCGTCTTTCTCGGTGTCCGGGATGATGCGCTTGGCACGACGGTGCACCATCTTGGGCATGAAGTGTGAAGCATCCGGTGGACTCTCTGCTAGCCAGGTGGCGCTGTCTGCCGGATATTGCTGATGGTGGGCCATTGTCGCCAAGGGAGATAACGCTGCTATTGTTTCTGATCCTGTAAAACACAAACATCATACGTATGTTAACAAAGCTATGGATAACCATGGAACGTCCATATTTGATCTTCATAAAAACCATGCTATAATATGATACGAGGGACGGAAAATGACATTTTAATGGGGAGAAAACTCAGTTCAGTTCCAACGTTTAAAAACGAATGACCACAATGGTCATCAATGGTTAATGACTAGGCATTGATGACAATGTGAGAATTCGATATAAATTCATAATACAGTCATAGATATTATTATCTTTTGTAGGCAAGAAAACCACAAAGAGAATATTTCTTTCGGCCAAAGAATTTCAGTCTAGATTTTCTTGTAAACTTAATGATACCAACTTTCTCGTGAAGTAAATTACAGACTTCCATTCTTTCTATTCATGCTTCATTTCAGCCATAGTAACTGCGCATTTCTTTAAAAGGTCTAACAACAACTTCATGTGTTACACGTAACACGATTTCGTAACGCGCTTGGTAGACTAATTCTCAATTACTATGGAAAGCTGAAGGAAATTATTCCATGTTTCTGGACAATGGTCACTGGCCTGAGAGTTGGTATGTAAATAACTAGGGCCTGACCTCCCATTGACTTGTAGCCAAACTAAGAACTTACCAGCATGTATAAGTCTCTACGTAAGCCCGTATACTTACCCCGCTTGTTTACTTGTGGCATTATTTTATAGAAATCCCTCCGTATTTATCCTAAAGGTATGCGTACTGTTGTGTTGTCTAGGTGTGGCATTTATATGTCATTGGTAAAATATATGTAGTATGTTGTATGTCGATTTAAACGCACGTTTAATGGTAGATTCTGCGAACATTGACGCCGGGCTCACAGGACCCTTTGGCAACGAAGTCAAAATATTCCCAATCCATTTTTTGGTGGTGTTTTATTTTATTCTGTGGCGGCGAATATTAAACGCATACTTTCACAGACATCGAAAATGGCTTTGAGCTAAATTGCAGCTAAACATGCAGACAGACAGACAGACAGACAGACAGACAGACAGAAATGTTATTATCGTGGACCAAGGTTCTAGCATAGCCTAGCCTACATTCACTTGGCATACTTATGATTACGTGTGCCTTTGTACCTCTACGGTAGTGGAAATCCAATGGCAATCTTCTTTGAAAATAACATACTAAATCCCAGCACATCTCATTAGCGTTACTTCCCTGCAATGTTCCTGATAATGAGACCAATGCATTTAGAGTCTACTCAATAGATTTCTACGGCATTGAGTACTAATTAGTAATTACTGTAGTTATTCATTGTCTAAATTCCTTGGCATTTTTTTTCCGATTTAATTTGTTTTGGCTTTTTGTTTCGTAATTAAATTTCAGGTAAAGTAAAAATATAATCACTTTAAAAAAAAATCAAAAACATTGTCGGGAGACGTCTTTGACAACTATTAAGGCTAAGTATAAGCAGAGGAAAACCTTGAGGGTGTTATCATTGCGAAGGATTGCAATATATACATTTAAAAAATCGTAAATAAGAAAACTAGGCATAGTATACCACTCAAAACGTTCTACTGGTTCAAAATGGTAATTATTAAAAGTCAAAACTAGTGAGACATGAGAAATAAGTATTTGGTTGAACAAAGAACGTATCCATGTTTTCAGGGTAAGTTTCGTCTGACCGTTAAATAAATCAAATAGACCATTTAATGATTGCATGCGTTTGGTCAACCCCTTCACAAACTCGATAAACCATTGCCTCGGCGAAACTATCGACAAGATGGAACCAGCTCCGTACGTGTGTGGCAATTACCGAAGCTAGCCACGTTAGTTACGTATTCCATGCCAAGAACAACCAACAGCCGCCGTTATGCAACGCGTAACTCCATCAATATACAATTCCCACCCATTGTTGCCGCTATTGTATCTATTTTCCTAGCTCCGGCGCGATAATAACCACTCGATGGAAATCAATGACGTTATGTCAGAAATACGTCGATGGCGGACCATGAGAACAAAAGTTAATCTCGCTCGTTACGTCGACCCCGTCGACCATTTGTCGAGCAATTACACTCTCTCAAACACATGTTCCAAATATCTGAGTCAATACTGGGGACCTGTGTGGACATGTGTCATTATAATGACTCCTGAGTGTAGGCTATAATGACTCCTGAGTGTAGGCTATATGTATGGCTTCCATGCCATTACTGTGACATGGCTTTTGTCAATGTTTTGTCACTTCGACATTCTGCTCGCGTGTATGCTTGAAATTGGTCACCAACTTGATCCCGTATCATGTAAAGTATAGTTGGTATACCACCGTTAAACTCAGCTCAGCCCTGTTACTAAGAAGGCTTACTACATTATTATAATATTATAATATATTTAATACGTTCATATATTATTTGTTTAATGACGGAAATGTTTCTGGTTTACAGTTGAAATACTTCACTTTACTAGATTTCGTTTTATTTACCGGCAGTTACAAACATATATTTTGTTAAGCAGTATTTCTTTTCGTGTATGCTATAATAATTAATGTTTTATATGTTGTCCGGACAACGACAATGGTACCGATATACACCAATATAATACATTAGCAGTACATAGGCCTACGTGCTAGCTGGTCCATAATAGGACTGTCTCCAAAACCTACGGGAAGACATAGCCTTTTGAGATGTCTATGTTTCTTTGCTTTGTCATGATGACCGTGAGACCAATTATGTCGATATCTTTTTACGTACATTTACAACATACGCTCTGATATGTAGGTAGATCCATATAATATATGAGCTTGTCTTTCAAAAGTTACAGAAATAGCCTTTTGAGATTTGTCTATTTCAATCGTTTGTTGTCTGGATAACAACACTGTGACCGATTACATCCATATTTTTACATACTTCAACACAAGAAACTCCCACATTGCAGGTAGATCCATATAATATATTTATGGCGTTATCTTACAAAAACCGCCAAAAAAGATAACCTTTTCAGATTTGTGTATTTCGCTGTTTGTTGCCCGGGATGACGACAATGTAACCAACACTTCCATCCATATTTGTACATACTTTAAACACAATTATGCCCACTAATGATAGGTATATCAATGTGTAATACTATAGTATATATGTTTGTCTTCAGAAAGAGATATCCTTTTGAGCTAATTCCATCAAGTGTTAAGAAAACGCGACGCAAATCTGCTCCAGCTGTGATCCTACTAGTCACGTTTTCCAACCGATGGTTCCGATTTCCTATCGCTTCAACCTCCTAGCTAGCAATTACAGGCGATTAACCAGCATGTAGCAACGTGCGTTATCCAACAGTGTGAATACCGTAAAGCGAACGACTCGTGGCGTTGAATTATGACGCTGGTAACGTTAAATTGACTGTCCGGGGGTTTCCGGGGGTTTCCGAGGAAGAAGAACGTGGGTTTAATTAGTTGGAGATTGGAACCCTGGGTTGTTCATTTGGAAATAGATGATTGGCCGTCGAGAGCAAGTGTTACTTGTTTGACTAGGCTCCGCTGGCACTGGCGGAATCTCTGAACGCAGCTGATGGAATCTGTATACAGAACCAGGCCCCGAGAATATGAAACTTTTCTGAGTACGATTCCATGCTCCTTAACGTTTTGTTCATAAAACGTCATGTAAATTTTGAGCTGGAGCATGAAATCGTACTCAGAAAGTTTCGTAATCTCTTGATGCTACGAAGCGTTTTTGAGTGTGATTTCATGGTCCATTCACACTTTTTATATGGGGATTTGTGAGCAAGACTTTCGAGTTTGAGCACGTTTCTGGACAGGAGAGCGAAACTATCTATAGACGATAGACACATTACATATTCTTCAATTACTGGTACTATTATTTAGTACGGTGGAACTTCAATAATTCTTTACTAAAACGATGACTTTCAAAATACATCCATCTCCCTCTCTCGTCTCTCTTGTAAAGGATATCACGGGACTAGTTCATACAGATAACTTGTATCTCAATATCGTTGCATTAGTACAACATTCGTACTCGTGGTTACGCTGCCGTTGTAGGAAAACCGTTCCTGACATCACTAATTACGTTAATTAGACGGTTGGTGGGCGTCTTTAGACTCTAATTAATGCACATATCTAGTATCAAAGGGATTCTGTTTAAGATCACCAGCCCTGGAAAGGGATACCTCTGGCGAATTTCTCGAATTGCTGTTGATAATTATTGATGATTACATCCCGAGCTATTTGATAAGATGAATTATTCGTGAGGCTAACATGCCAAATCCGTCGCTCTGTATTATAATAGTTTCACAATACAATATCGAACTTTCTGGAATACCCGAGTGTCGTATAATGCCAGTCTTCAGGACACAATGTTCATTGTATTACTTGGTAGAATTCGTATTAACATTATTTTTGAAGTACATGTATATATCATTCTTGGTTATCACATCCTAAATACTACACCAAAAGGATATTGAAATGGTATGCATTTATTTTAATAAATGCAAAATTGCAAATATTCGTATGTAATTTCCATGATACTAGTAATAGTTTTCAAAGTAAATGTTACAGGTTTGTTTTTGTCTCCCAAATAACATTACTAATAGATTACTAGCATGAAAACGGGACACTTTTTATTTGGAGTATTTTATGTATTTTCTTGTCGGTTCGCTTTTTATAAATACAAAAAGACGCATAATTTCTATGTGGAAAGGCGCATAGCCATAGTCTCATGGCACCAATTCATGATTGTAGGCGATAGCACAGTTCTACATATTGTTTGTAGTTAATATTAACCATTTATAAGCATTTCGATATTCTACATAATATTAGGCCGATATAGATATAGATAGAGACTACAGTACCGTTGGGG